>JAWWEM010014529.1:0-23248 GCA_035582935.1 Ormyrus thymus | reverse complement strand
TAATAAAAACGATAAGCACCGTTTAGTGTGACATTACTATAAGCGTTGGATGGTAAGCAAGACATGTTGATCGACGCTCGTAAATTGGGTTTGTCTTGATGACAGAAACATTGGACTGGCGTAAAGTTACAGAGTCTTTGTGTGTCTTTGTGCCGGTAAAGATAAGCTGAAAATGTATTATCTTGTATTATCATTTTTGGAGAGTATAACTTTATTATTTAATTAATTTTCAAAAGCACTGATAAAGCATTGCTAACTTGAGATGTTACGAAATCGGTCTAATTTTAGGAAGGAAGGTTTTGTATTATTATTTTTTGATGACCGGATCCGGACGAATTTCATTTCTTTTCCGTTTGATAAGAACAGTTTTAGCGTAATGGAAGTATATTTTTAAGTATTGTCTTAGATTAGATCGAGTCATTTTTCCTTAAACGTCAATTCGCAAAAAGGTAAAGTGGTAAAAATCACTTTTTTCCATCCAGTTTGTGCTACATAATTAGTTCTTATCGGAACGACACAGTACTGTAAAAGAACCTGCTGTATTATTAAATTAGAATTATTTTTGAACCATTTGTCAAAGCAAATAAAAAATGGGAATGAATATTTCATTCCAATAAGTTCTAAGAAGTAGGGCAAATAGAGACAGAGGCTCAGCTTGTAAGATCCCCGTCGATTCCACGGACCGTGAACCATTACAAGTGCGGAGGCTGCTCGCAAAAACGTTTCCCTGTACGAATCCGCTCGTACGATATACGCAGCGTGTTTAACAGATGTCTTCAGTAAATTTCTTGTTTTGCAGCAGGCACGCGCGGCAGCAAAATAAAATTACATTTCGAAGGTCCTCGTGTAAAAGTTTAATATACGTAGAGTCTGCCGTTGGAAGCAATTTTTTATGAAAATTGTGTAAGAAAATGGTCTCGATTTCGTGTATTTTATTTAAGGTGGGTCGAGCGCAAATTACTGCAAAATAATTTAAAATTGAAAAGAATGATTCTTTAAATAAAAATACATCTTCTTGCCAAATATTAGGTCAGGTTGCTGAACAAATATTTAAGAAAAAATTATTCAAAGTTCGGTATTTTAACACAGGTTCTTATGAAAGCCATTCATTTTTAACCGGAAATGTATATCAATTATGTTGGTAAATTCTGCAGATATGAATGAAAAACTACATTAAAAAAGTTTAAAATGTGCACTTTCTAACAAAAATACATATATGACAGTGGACAAAATAAAAAGATATTTAATTATGAAAAATTAAATTATTTTATTTTCGCAAAGCACTTTATTTTCAAAATTTGAAACGTTGCAAAAAGTCTGTAATTGAAATTTTCTTGTGAATAAACAGGTTATAGAAATTTTGTATCATAAATAAACTTATTATTCTTAATATAAAAATTATTTTCATTAAACTAATATTAATGTTTATATCAATTGAAGCCTCGATAACGTAAAAGCGACTTAGTGTATATAAACAAAAAGCTAGAACAAATACTCAAATCATATGAGTATATAGACAAAATTTTATTTTCGTAGAAAAAAGCATACGTTTATTTTATGTTCTTCTTACATTTCTAAATTATACATACATTTTTATTTTAAAGTGCAAGTATACGGGAAGTATAGAATTTTATTGTATTAATTTTTATATCATTTCCTTGACTAGAGAATCGCGCTCGACCCACCTTAAATTAGGAAGTTTGGCGAAACAAATTTAAAATAAAAAGCGTAAATTAAACAAAATTTTAGCTTTATTTAAAAAAATGCACGTTATATTCCCAAAATAGACTTGAACTACTTTCATTTTGTATTTAACTTTTAAAATAAAACATTTACTTGGCATAAACGATTTTAGGTTGAATAATATCGCGAGTAAAAAACTTTGTACGTATATTGACACTTTTAGGACGGCTTTCCAATTTTCGGGATTTCCCCAATATACTCTATCACCAAAGTAAATAAATTCTCTCGTCAAATATGTGTAAACACGTTTTCGGGCGAATGTGAGAGACTATTTTCTATCTTCAATTTTATCTCATCTAATCAATTTCATATCTGATTTCTGTCTTATCCAAATAACGCAAACTATGCGGTCATCGCACACAGTAACTTTATTTAAAATAAGACTTTTCAATTCATCAAAAAGCAAGTTTTACAACTATTTCAGCTCCACCACAGTAACAGCAGTTAAATTGCATCGGCTCGCCGACCCGCCAACTATATCGATCTCGCAACGAAACCGAAACAACACAAATGACGATCCTCGCCGCTCCGTCTGCATCCGGCGCTAAAATTACATCTTCGGAAGGAGGCTCGAGCGAAGAAAAAGGGGGCGAGTTTTTGTGATGGAGCGGAGAAAAAAGCTCGGCACCGTCCGCCCTAGCCGCCAGCCAGAGGCGCATCCGAGCCGAAAGCCAGAGCACGCGCTCTCCTCAGTGTCGGAGTACTCATCCGGTCGCTCGGTCACGCCGCTCGTGCCGCCGCGCGTCCTCCGCGCGTTTTCCCCGTCGAGTCGCGCGATCCGCCGTTGATGGAAGTGCGTCGGGACTCGGAGATTTTCCCGAATCGGCGCGATCCCGACGACGCGACGATATCGACCGAGCCGAGGAAAGTCTGCGGACTCGCGGAGCGAGCGAAAACCCGAGAGACGCGTATCGCTTGGCGCGCGCTCCACAGGTGAACAAAGTGAATGGGAACCTCTGCGTCGGAGAGGAGAGCGTAGGAGCCAAGGGAGCGTTGCGCCGCTCGAGAGGAGGAGGAGGCGGCGGCGTCCCGCTCACCTTTCGCTGGCGCATGGCACACGCTTGGCCACGTTCGAGTTTTAAATTCAAGGCAGCGCGCTCGGCGCTATAGGCTGCTGGTAGCCGAGGCTAGTTCCCCGTCCGCCTCGAGAGAGAGGCGGCGGACCCCTGGCGAACATGGCCCGGATGCTCTCCTGCCTGCGGGGCTTTCTCCTCGGCTTCGTCGTCCTCCTCGGCGTGAGTACCACTATCATTTCTTAGGCCGTCGCTCGCGCAGTCGCCTCAAGGTGAGGTGATGCTGCTGCTGCTGCTGCTGCGGCGCGCCTCGCCGCGGTGAGTAAAGGCGAGAGCCGCGCGGCGAACAAAGCGCAGAGGCGACGCCGAGCGGGTTTCTATAAGTAGACGCGCGCCGAAAGGTTCGCCGATCGGCTTGGCTTTTTCGAGCGAGTGCCGCCCGCCAGTGTCTCCCCGGCCGACGGTGACGAAAACCCGCGTCACCTGCTCGGACGACGACTGGTGGGATGCTCGGGAACGAATTTCGGATGTACGTGACGGCGCGAGGCGCTGGGAATTGGGCCGCGCCGACGATGGGCAGGAAACTCGGCCTGATGCCGTTGGGCTTGCTTATCGCCGACTTTTTCCGACTGTTTCCTGTATGGTTCATTCGGCAGGCTTGGAATCGTCGATTAGCTTACCGTTGTGCGTGATTCAACTTGACTTTTGCTCCGCGAAGGCGAGGTTACTTTGTTACGGCATGACTTGTTGTGATCGCATTGCGTTACTTTGACTTTTCTTTGAGGAGTTGGTTGAGTCACTTTTTACTTTTCGTAAAGAGAAACGTGTGCGTTCGTCTTGGACAATTGTCGGACAATTTGGTTTTGCGTATATTTTTCGATGATAAAAGATTGTTTCTGGAGAACCAGATTAAAATATATTTATCTTTCTCGTTAACATTGTAAAGACATTCTTTCAATTCATGATTGATATCTGTAAAGGGAATAGATTATTATATAAATTTATAAATTAAATTAGTAGTATACTGTAAAATCAAATATTTATTATAAAATCGCACGATTGTATAATCAAATATTTAATCAATCAATATTATCAATGGGATAATTTATAAAATAAACCTAGTCTACAAAACCTAATTAGAAAATCAGGTAGTAAAAATTTGATCAAGACTTTTACTTATTTGCGAAGTAGGACCAGATTAAAAATACTAAATTTACATAATCCGATCTCTTAAACGATCTGCTAATTATTTTGAACTCATGTGTAATACTTGAGTAAAAATATGTAACAATTTGAAACCAGAAAAAACTTGAGGATTTGCCAAATTTCAGGTTATTTATTTCGTATAGAATTTCTAAATATAAATTACAATCAATAATTATTCTGAAAATAGATTTCTACTTTGTTTTTTATTTTAAATTTTCTAAATATTACTTCAAGAAAATTACATAAACATGTAACTTTTGACTTTCCACAGAAAAAAAATGCAAGCAGGCTTCTCTATGTATTTTATATTAATAAACAGTATTAATTAATTATACAACAATCAAATTAAAATTCTCATGTAACATTAAATTTAAGATTCCCCTCGGAAAAGAAGTATAAGTTTTTGAGTTTCTATCAGGGAAGGATTGAGAGATAAAATCTGTCAGTTTTCTAAATAAGTTAATTTAAAAAATATTTTTTATAGTACATTAGCAGCGGAAATTCTTTACCTATATAATAATAGAACGTTAGTTAATTGGAAAAGGTATATTATAAAAATCTATTTTATTTTTTGATCTATGTCACACACCTAATAATAATGAAATTTAAGAAAACATTTAAATATTCCTGAACTTTACTCTACTTTCACTCCCACCGTAGCTAAAACTGTCCGCGGCGTTGTTACATTAACAGCGCACGTTACTGCGCGTTTTAATAGTCAAATGATTAAGCCGCTAAGGGAATACTTTATATTCTCGCGATGACCTCATTCGCGCGCAATTGAACGCAAGCGAGGATTATCATATAGCATTATTGGCGCGCGCGTGAAACGGACACACGAAAAGCTAACCGTGGGACGAATTTTCTATAGTTTTCAGGGGCGATAGTCGCCACGGGCTCCGCTGTTTTCCTCTATCAGCTGCACGAGTACTCGCTGCTGACGCCGACGGGCGTCGACGGGCCACCTGCCGTTCTGCTTGGCTTGGGGGTCCTCACCACCGTCCTCGCCTGGTTCGTTTGGCAGTTTGATTACAGCGCCAAGTCGCAGATCGTTTCGGTATGTTATCGATTGTCTTTGATGATTAATTTGCTTTTTAGGAGAGCCGGGAGAACGTTTGGATTTGCGGCGTAAAAGTAATTGGCAAGGCAGACGGTTTAATTGCATTTAAAGTTGTCGAAATTACATTTATCTTTATTGCAATTTCGTTTTAATTTGAATTTTAACAGTAACTCGGTAATTTAATTATTGACTTTGTAATGAAAAATTAAAGAATGCGCAAAGAATTTGCTTTATTAAAAGCACGAATTAAAGACTCGAAACAATATAAATTTTCATACACAACTGCTGCAATGAGTCATTTTACTCTTCAACAGAAACACCTTGACACAATTCTTACTCGTTTTACATTACATATATGATAATCTTTCAAATTTTAGATTGCCGTTTTGCTGATTATGGTCGCCGTGACGGAGGCTGGTATCGGCATCTGGTCGTTAGTTCGTCATCAACAAATCTATGCGCTGCCAGAGAAGACTGTCCAGAAAGCAGTTATTGCCATGAGCGACCAAAAATACGAAGACATGTGGCACCGCATGCACGTTCGGGTAAGTAACGAATTGCAAAATCTATTGCGAAATTAAAATCGGACATTTTGCTAATAGAATAAGAGTTTGCGATAGTTTAAATGGGCCACGTTAACAAGTAATTTGTAGAGTTATTTATATAGGTATCATCTAAAAGTCAGTTGTCATTAAAATTTTATGATAATAGTTAGCCTAAATATTTAAGCTCTAGATGAACGTCTATTTCTATTAATATAGTTCAGTTATTATTAGATTTTTAATCTACACAAAAATTCATTTTTTATAAGTGGATAAACGTGTAATCTTTAATAGACTCTTCGAGCTTACTTATTCACTACTGCTACAATTTTAAAAGAACTTGAGATTATTATGCTCTAATGTAAAAAAAAACAAAGCATTATAAAAGCGTCATATTTATGCGTTCAATATCATTAAAAAAATCTGAAAAGCCGCGTCCGCATTAAAACATTGAAAAACTGAAACAAAAAGTACAGCTGCTCGATTCCCTCTGTCACAGATCAATTGCTGCGGCGTCAATGGCATAAACGAAGACTTCAGGCAGAAGCACAAGTCTGTCCCTTGGTCTTGCTGCTACAACCCGGACGAGGCCGAGGACGATAAGAAAAAATGCGAAAGAGGTTGCCATCACCCGGTGATCAACAGGACCCGGTCTATTTTACTTTACGTCTTTCTTCTGGCACTGGGCTCCGTGATTCTGCAGGTGAGTGAACTTTCGAGATATTTTTTCGCTGAGCGATTACTTTTAAGAGGTAAAATTGAAACGATTTAGGTGAATATTTCGTCTGGTTCTGTACACTTTTTTTACTTGCAATTCTTTAATGCTGAAAGTTTCATAGAAATTTATTAAGAATTTAATCTGTTTTTAATCAGCAATTAAGCAAAAATAGTATTCTGTTATTGATTTTCAATTTAACAAATCAATAAATACCTTATATCAACATCATTTCAAAAGGGCTATCAATATAATGCAGTTTCTAAAATATTTACAACAAATCCACAGTACCTAACCGCATACAGTTATGAATTAACAGATTCGAATCGGAGTCAAACAAAACTCTATTTATATCCGGGTCGACGGGACTTGACAAAAAGTCAATAAAAGGCACTTTCGCAAATTGGCATATTAAAAGCTCTCGATCCAATAGTCCCGCTCCCGGAATACGTCATCGCGCTCGGCGCTCGGCGCGCAAAACACCAAAGCAATCGCGAATTCCGCGCCTCGCCGACAAGCGTAATGCAGCGGCGATCCGTGTACACGCGCGTACGCGCCGGCCGGACAGTCGTAAGCGAGCAATGCTCATTTCCCAGTCTGAATTTCCCCTATTAAACGCCTGCGTGCAGGCGCGTCCACCTCGGATATGATGACGGGAGGCGGCGGGAAGCCGCTAAAGAGCTTTCCGCCCGGGGAGCGACGGAATGTGACAATGGGGATTTCTCGCGTCTTCATTTTTCGTACACTCGTCGGCGGAGAAAGAGCCGCTTTGCTCGGCCGAGGAGGACGCTTCAAAAGAGAGCAGCTTTTGAGAGTGGCTTTAAAAAGTACACATTTCGCTCGATTATTATTCGATCAAAATAAGCCTATTATCCGTGCATCTATGAGTTGACACCTATCTTCTTGATTTTTCTTGAAAACTTCACTTACTCACCTAATCGCTTAGAATTTCCGCCTAAAAATCGACCTTCCTTGACACTGTAACGACAAATTTCAATTAAAGTTGAAAATCGTGCAGCTACAGAAGCAAAAAGGATCGTTTTAATCAAAACAGAGAAATCCCGAGACCCCGAAAGACATCTCCGTAAATTCAGTTATCCCCCCGCAGGAGCCAAAAAGAAGCCCGCGCTAATCGATACGCGCTTATCTGTTTCAGTCGTGCACCGTGTCGGTCGCCTGGTGCTACGCGAAGACGATCGCCCAGAGCCTGGAGAAGAAGAAGAGGGAACTGCGGATGGCGAGTCTGGCGGCTGCGCGCGGCGCCGCCTTGGAGGAGCGGAGCGCGAACCTCAGCCCCCTCGTCGACAAGCAGCGACCTTCGATGATGTGAGAGCGTCGTGTGCCCCTCGCCGCTGATCGATGTCCGGAGCGACCCTGGGAAAGACGACGACGACGACTGCACGGCGCGGAAGCACGCGCGGGGGAGCTGCTCCTCCGGCCGACCTTCGCCATCCCTTCCTTTCCTCGCCTCTCGTCGGTCGAGATCATTCCTTATCTGCGCAAATACTGGGCTTGCTTCCGGGGGGGGGGGGGGGGGAAATTCGCGGGGGGAACGGCAACAATTTTTTCGTTTGGTCGCGCAGTACTTAAACGTGTAGGAACGTATGTTTGGTTTTCGAAGCGACCGTCTTGGAAAAGGGTTGAACGAGTCCAGCGGTTTCAAAGGGGAGTTGGAAATTGGCGTGACGTGTAACTCAATTATTTAAACAACCACGTTTCGAGAAAAACGAGCTCGATGCGTGAAAACTGCAGGATATTTGTAACTCATCGGCTAACCAGGCATTTCAGGATCCTTATATTAATCCTTCAGCTTCCTCGAGTAGCTGCTCTTTTCGATCTCTTTAGAGAATAACCAGCCGCTGCTCGTTAGTTGATATCGTCAGCGGACTTTTTGCTTTGACTTCTTATAATGAGCGGCCGCTCCGCCATCATTTGTAAAATTGGACTGTGTAACCATTGTTAAAATAACTCTGGCGCAGCAATAAAAGCATTCTATCTCGATGATTTTCGAAGAGACTTCCAGAATTTCAGAGCGGCCGACGGGCCGTTTGAATTAAAACTTTCATTCCGCGTGTGGATGCAACTGACCCAGTCTTCTTTCTTTCGACAAGTCTCCGAAAATTGGTAAAATATTTTCTCGGGCTCCCGAGTCGACTGGGAAAGGACGTTCGAATAAATTCAAATTGACTCTAATTGCTTTACCTGTCTGCCGCTTCCACCTAATTTACCCGGGCGGACGGTATTTGTGCTGCCGATTTTCATTTATGGAGCATAAGTGATAGTAAGTGGTCACAATTTCGTTAAATTAGCCTTTGTTAATTTACCTTTACCACCGAGCTCTTCTGCTCTTTTTCCACGTTTCGAAGTCGAGTGGCCCATTCTTTTCTCAGTGTAATCGACACGTCCTTTTTTCATCGCGGTCAGCTCGTCGCCGAAAGGATTTACGTCTAAAATAGCCGTATATTTTCCATCTCTTATATAATTTCTGCTTTTCACATCGGAATTATTCGGCTCTATAAAAACATTCCCTCGATAGCATCTATTTCCATCTTGCGAATCGTCATTTTTCATTTATTTATCCTCATAATCTGTAATTAAATTAACTAGAAAATCAATAACATTTTAAAATCCTAAAATTACGGCTCATTTCCAAGAGCCATCGATCTGAAGAAAGTTATGAAAGAAAGTGACGGCTGCTATGTTTCTTGCGAGCTCAGACGCTCTCCTGCTAAATGTAAACAGTACTTCCAAAAATTTACTTGCACTCCGATGGATTGAAAGGGGGAGATAAAGGGATATTTGCGCCGAGTCTGCTCGTACAGGTACCTGCGGTGTTCCGTTCAGGAACTGCTTCTAAACTACTTCGCAATTCATTTTGAAATTTTGGACTCGTGTCTTTAAGACGTGAACCTAATTTTGAGCAATGAGAGACATTTTTTTGACAAATACAAGTGGATTTCCCCCCGTCTAGCCGCAGGAACTCTTGGAATCCTTATCTCTGAACGTTACGCGACTTTACTCGGAATACTTGCAAAGAGTGATTTGATTAAAACTGTACTTAATTGTGCGCTTTGAGGTTTACGGCAAAGAAAACCAGGCTACCCTGTTCAAAATATCCAATTAAAAGAGATACAAAAAACAATTGGTTTAAATAGGGAATCTTAATTCGAGATTTTCCGATAGAAATTGGATTACATGTTATTAAAAAAAGATGAAAACGGATTTCTGATTTTTTATTGGAATTTGTCCTGATCAATTGTCAAAATTTTTAGATTAATAATTTTATTCGTTTTAATCGGATACTTTTTACAGGGCAGCTCTTGCAGCATTGAAAATTTGTTATTTATTGATCATTCGTCATAAAATTTCGACGCAAATTCATTAGGCATTGCTGTAGACATTCGTACACAACTTTTGAATTGTTAATCGTATTGTACATGTTTTTTTTTTTTTCTAATAATTTAATATGATTTTAAACAAAGTTAAACGTATTTCGAGAAATATTCATTGATTATAAATTTCTTTTGCAAAACGATTATTTCTGCGTCCGGTTTTGAAGACAATATTAATCTTATTGATAATATCTTTACTTATAATTTTAAGCCTGACTAAGCGTATTTGTGAACTGATAAAGTTCTTTCCATCTTATTAATTACCTCATGTAGATAGATATTTAAAAACATACTTTCCTAAAATAATTTTTACGATACCATATTAATTATTTTTATAAACTATATATGTAACCTGTGATAGATTGTAAAGCGGCTTGGATTTATATAAAAATATATAGTTATATAAATTGAATTTTTTCAAAAAATATACTCTTGACAATCTGCTTAACGTTTAATATTACACTGCTAAACTATTAATGTTCATTTAAAGTAACTCAAATGAAAATATAATCTCTTTTTAAATACTTGAAAAAATTGTTTTGAAACTAATGATTTTTTCAATTCAAAACAATTTTAATAAAAGGATTGCGGCCTTATTCACATTGTTTAATTCCGTAAAAAATTAAATTGTAAAAGAACACATTATTACCAAACTTGATTAAAGTAGATGTGAAATAACCTGCCTTTTGACAATTAAACTTTCTTTAAATACCTGCAATTTATTATCTTCAATTGCGTTACTTCAACGTAGTTTTTTATACAAAATATATAAAGTCTGTTCTGTTCGTGCACTTTGTTTACTTAATTTAAAAGTGATAGTTTTACTAAATTAGTATTATGTATATGAAAAGGTCAGGGTAACCGAATGAAGTCATTGATTTATATATTATTTAATTAACAGATGACACAAAGTTTCTTACTCTAAAGATATTTTGAAGATAACGAAAACAATATACCGATTATTCATCATTATTTTTACTTAATCATTTATAGCATTTAAAACAATTCTTTAGACAATAAGAGTATTTTTATAAGTACGTTAAAGAAGATATTTTTTATATTGTAAAATTTATGATAAAAAGATTCTGTATTTAATTACACAATTTTACATGCGAATAAATTACAATTTTAAAGTGTTTCAAGTGTTATTTGTCACGAAAGTTTACCCACACCATTAGATCGTACACATTGACGCGTTAATTAAAAGCCTTTGCTGCTGCTTGGATCAATAAAAAGGAAAAAAGTATTAGAAATGTGTTTGCTGTTTTATTAGCAGATATATCGAGTAAATTAAATTTTTAATTTAATTTTAAGTTTATAGCATAGCTTAAAGTGATCCTGGAACGCCGAACTAATGAAAACACATCTGATTTAGCCATTCTTTTGTCTTCACTTTTGTTTTGTATTTTATTTAACCATTAAAAGGTTTTCAAAGAAATTGTACGTTTTTAAAAGAGTAGAAAGTTTTTTTCCTTGAAAAAAGAGTGACTAATTTCTTACAAAAATTTTATTCCATCTGCTTATTCGTTTTCCATAAATGCATTTACGCGATTTCCATACAAAAGTGCCTGTACATGCCAGTGAAAATATTTTTCGGATTACAAATTGGAATAACTGTTTAACGAAAACAGTGTAACTATACGCGATTTGAATATTTGAAGTCACCCACAGAATCCATCGATTACTCTGTTTTCAAATTAAAAGCACCTGCTTGAAAGGTGGTTCTTAAAAAGTTTTAAGTGCATCGAGTCAACTTTGTGCGCCGAGGCAATGCTGCCATTTTATTAACAGCCGTTCAAGTTGCTGCCGAAGGCTTGTAGGGCGATCCGTGAGTCACGAACGCGGCTGTTGTACACACATAAACCTCACACGTTCGCTCACGTAATTCTAGCTGTATACACGCTTGGCGAACGTACGAAAAAGGACCTAATTTCGTGACACGCTCGACGAGTACGTTTCTTTTTTTTTTTTGATAAATCGATCTTTTGTGGACAAAAAGGTTAAAGTGCAGGCGCAGGGAGGGAGGAAAATGTGCGGGTGATATGCGTCATCGCTCGCGCTTGTCGTTGGTCGCGTGAAAAAAATGAAAAAGAGATAAGGGAAAGTCCGTCGAGCAAATACGTCGCGCGTCCGTGGGAGAGTCCAGAAAAAAAAGTCGCGTTGCTCGGTGCAGGCACGTAATACACCGCCGACGGATAGGGACGCTTCGGTTGCCTCTCGGCGTCAGTCGAATCCGATCCTCGGAGCCGCGCGGTCGTTGCCGCTTGTCTATATAATTCAGGAGAGATCGTTCCGCTGCGCAGTGCGGAGAGCACGAGCACATAACCTGTTGAGCGTCCGTTTTTCTCCTCCCCTCTCTCTCTCTCTCTCGCTCTCTCTCTCTCTGTCTTTCTCTCTCCCCGAGCCGCCGCAACCGCCGCCGCGCGTTCTCCTACTCTTTTTGCGCGCGCGTCGCCTGCCCGCCTGCCCGCCTGCCTTTCTCCCGCCGCGGCGAACCACTCGCGATCAGACGCTGCCGCGCACTTCTAGAGGTTTCGTAACCTGTTTTGGGCTCGGCGCACCACCGGCTTCCATCCTTCGTCCTCGTCGTCGCTGCAGAGAGACGCACACGACGCGCCTCCCTTTTTCCCCGAGACTAGAGTGTGCACATTTCTTGTTTTCCGGCCGAGCAACATGAACTGCGGAATGGAGTGCGTCAAGTACCTGCTTTTCATCTTCAACTTCATCTTTGCGGTGAGTAACGTACAATTTTTGAATTCCCTCGTTCCATTTTAGCTCGAGAGTCGGTCGACGCAACTTGTGCGCGGACACCTCTCGAAGTGACCCAATAAAGCCGATGCGCTGATCGATTCTCGAGCCGTTGGCAATTTCCCCCGTGGAGGCGATATATAACGTTGTACGAGATTTGAAGTTGCCTCGATTTCAATAGCGCTCCAAAGTTTCCAGTTGCCTGGGCGTGAAATAAGCGCGGTTTCTTGCTTATTGCTTCGCGAGCAGTTCTCGAGTAAACAACAAACTTTATCGTCCCGCAACGAGTTCGACTCGATCCGGCTCTCTCGTCGCTTGTCTAACGGATGTACATTTTAATCAAAATTTTTGACTCGGAAGGTTTGCGGTCGGCACCCGAGAGCCCTGCGGTGCGTCATGAAATTTAACAGATATTTACAGAGGCTGACGCATCGCTCGAGATACCGACGATATTTACAATTATTCATTGTTTACTGTTGCGTCAGCGGGCGCTTATTGAAATGCACGTAATAATTTCAGGCATTTTTTTGCGCAAATAAGGAAGTTATATTTAAGTCAGGCTGAACGTGAGGTTTTCCGTGCGTTTCGCTCTCAGATTCCCTGCTCTCGATCTTAATGGCCTCGTACAATCATGGACAATATAACACTCATAAAACTATTCTAGGAAAATTGAATGCTTTGTCCGTTATAATGCACCTTGAGGTTCGCATAATTTCTAAAGGAGCGGGAGGAAAAGCCTCAATTATTCAGCTGAAAATCGTCATATCCTGCATTCAATTTCCTAATTAAAAAGCGAGTCGACTGCGGAGAGGAGCACTGAAACTCGGAGAGCGTTTTCGCGCGGGCAAAATAAAAGTTTGTTCAAGCGTTCCTGTCACTCTTCTCGTTTCTCACCGGGGGGAGTTTTTTCTCCTTTACTCACTCGGTGATAATTTGCCGTTCGTTCTATAAATCTAGAAATAATAGTGGCACGGACTCTCCCTCAGCTCGGCGGTGGGTTATTTTAAGTTTCGCGCAAGTTCCACTATAAGCTGGATCGAAAGGCACCCGCGCGCGAAAACTCGGAGAGAAAGACGAGCGTCGCGACGCTCGGCGTCTGCGAATCACATCAAGTGCGCATGGAATAAAGCTCCATTCTCGTTATCTCTCTCTTCTTTCTACGGTAAAACAACGCCTCGGCGGGGCACCAAGCAGCCTTTTTTTTTATATTAGCGAGTTCGTCGCCTTCGAGCGATTTTCAACGGGGACAAGGCCTGACTTGAAAGTTTTTTTCTCGATCCCAAGTACGCGCGGAACGGCTCGCGCGTTTAAAGTACGCAAGTACAAGCACTTGAAGAGGAAGAGAGAGTGAGCGGGAGGGGGAACCCCCGTGAAAAAGGGGGCGATCGATTTCTTCGATTTTTCCATTTTCATGATTCGCGCCTAGCCGGAAGCCGACGTTGAAACTCACTTAACTCGTAGAACCGCGATCAAGCTTAGCTTGGAAAACTTAAATGCCATAGCCGCTGCTTCTACTTATAGCTTTTTCTTTTTATATCGATTCCCCTCTGACAAATCACCGTTTTACGTTGCACTCAACTCGCATTTGGTAAGTGCGGTTTTTGATTATCTTCCCGATAATCTGAGCGGCTTCGGCAATTCAAAGCGAAATGATTGCATTTGTCACTGATTGTTAACGTCCTAGATATTTAATTTTTTAAGAACGTCTTATAGATTGTTGATTTCTACTTTGTTTCAGCTTATCAGGCAGTTTATCGTTCTTTGAAAAGGAAAATCGAGCAAAGTATAGCAAAAATGAGCGAGAAATCAGTTCCACGAGAAAATTTTCCTCGGCTTGCATAATGAAAACGAATTATTTTGAATTAGCATCGTGATTTTGAAAACAAGGCTGCGTCAAATATTGTCATGCTTGTTACTAGAATATCGCTTTTTGCGTAACCCGGGTTCTCTTCAAGCCGGGGGTATCAAGAGGGTACATTCCGTGTCGCTAATTACAATAAATGTTTTATGCAAAACAAAAAAGCATTAACGCTTACTTCAACGCGACTAAAAGCTTTTTACTCCGCTGATGCATACACCCGGTGCACACTTGGAAAGTTTACAGCTACATCTTACCCTTTAAAAATAGCACAGCCCATTATGTAGTTCATTGAGAGTGAGAAATATTTCTTGGTCTACGAGCCTCCCCCCATCCCCTTCTTACTTTATTAATTATATTTTCCCCTAAAGTTTACAGCCGCGTGATTTATCGGAGTGGCGAAAAGTAAATTCTCCTTAACTAGGAATTTAACTTCAATATATAAAGATTCATTATTCTATGATTAAAGCTATAACGTTTTAATTAAAAGTCACTCGTTAGGCTTCAGCTGCGTACATAAATCCTAAACTATGTAATAATAAAGTTCTAAAATTCAAATGAAGATCATAAAAGTGTCATTTTGTTGATGGAAATACTAACTTTATATTTAAAATCTTTGACACAGGAGGACGAGGTTAGGTTTCAAAAACTACATTTTCAGTTTAACGCAGTTAGCTTGAAAAATATAAGGAACGAAGAAAGTTCACTTAAAACGATATTAGGGAGAGAGGAAAAGGTTATCTGCGAACGTTACCTCAACCTATTGCAACAGGCGGCGTTGATGACTAATTGTGTTATCTTTAATAAGCCTCTCTGAAGCGTTGTTCTATATTTAGACGTTACACAATTTTTAGGTGAAGTCCACGATCCATTCATTGATTCATCATTTTTTTCCAATGGAGCTGATTCTACTTACGTGCATTCCGAAGAAATAAACAATTACTCGGTACACTCCGCGAATTAAGCAATCTGTGGAAGTATAATAAATATTATTCATACATGTCATGTATGATATACAGTATAAGTTGAGCTCTTCAATAAAATAGAAGGTCAAGACACTTCATATTTTCTGCACTTTATCACTTCTTTCACCTTGATATTTTATGCAGAGAACAAGAGCATTTATGGAGCATCAAGGGTTCTAAACAATGCAAGGATAAATTACGATTGCTTCTCATTTGACGATTTCTTATCTGTAAGCACACACAATGACATTTATGGCGTCTTACAATACTTACATTTACATGATCTTCTCTCGAAATAAAGTTTTTATACCCTCGTTGGAAGTTTTCACTATTATTTTTGATAAATTTTTTTTGAAGATTGTATTGTTCGTACGGATATAATTCATTACTGAAATAGTCTCCACGAGTAACTATATTTGTTGAATTTAGAAGTTACAAACTCCATCTATCAAATCACTGCACGTCCAAAGGTCCAAAAAGCGCGAATCTAAAAAGGCCTATAAAAAGTTTATATCAAGCGCCATTGTTCCAGTTGTATTTTTAAAAACTATAACGTATGCACGCGTACGAGGAGTTCCGAAACTTTTAATTTAAACCACCCGCCGCAGTGGCAAAGTTACGGTATTCTTTTTGACAAGACCGACGAACAATCGGGTACCAAAGGGCAGGGGTTGTAAAAATAAAAGTTTTCACGCCGCTGCAGAGCGTGGCGGCGTTAAAACTTTGTTTATTATAAACATTCGCCGCGTAGGAGTTTGGGTTTGCCTTTGCCCTATACGCATCTGACAAAGGATAACTTAGCATTCTAACCGCGCACGGCGCTGAACTTTATAAAAGCTTCCAAATTAAACCTGTCACTACTCGAAGGATCGAGGAAAGTCAAATGGCAAATTTGTGTGCCGAACTATGACTCAGTTACTATTTTAATTTGAATAAACGCTCTACTTGATTCTAAAGGATTGTGTTGCGGATTCGGGCTCGTATTTCTCCGAAAAACCTGCAGCATTTTGGCGTACATTTCCTGATGTGTGCATTTATAAAAAAGAACTGACGCTGCTAGTTTCAATGTTCCGCGTTTGTGTACCGACTTTTTTACACTGCTGCGTTTCGTAAATATTTTACAATTAAAATATATTTTCATCGCTGGACTTTAAATATTTAATTGAGCAATCTTTTTTTATAATTTGAGTCCTATTCAAATATTACATTTCATTATTATGACAAAATTTTATTCACATTTTACTTTAATATGGTAAAACGTCAGTCAATTTTTTTATAGGAACAAATTATTACATTTTTATTAGTTATTCTTCCAATTACTGGATATACAATAATTAAAACGGACTTCCCACTAGTATACTTTACCATTCTGAACGCAACTGTGCAATAATACATAAATTCATATATAAATTTGAATGAAAGTTAATGAATGGATAAGGTACTTTTAGTTCTCGGGAAATTGCATTCGCTTAATAAATAAATGGTTTCTCTAAATACATCTACGCTACTTGAAGGAAGTATGAATATTGATTTCTGATTAATTTTGTATAATATAACTTTAAAGTGACACATTTTTTCGAAGTTATTCATAATATTTAGAGCATCTGTTATTTAGAGAATAATTAAATCTATCAGTTAATTAGTAACTTGTTGCAATTGTCACATTTGCACATTTAAATTGTCAGTCACATAACTAGTCGCATTAATATTAGAATATCTTTCTACTGGAAATTTTTCCACTGAGGTATTGATATGTCATTAAACCGATGACGGATGACTCATCCGAGCCCAACGTTACAAAATTTGGATCAATAATTTGAATTACGCGTCGTACTGTAACGTTCGCAGTATAGCGTGCGGCAGTCGTAAACTTCAAACATATGCATTTTCCGATTAAATCTTTCCCTTGGCAACGCAGAAAACTCCAAAGTACGAAAAGGAACACAAAAAAACCCTCGCTTCATTAATTTCCAGCTCTCGCTCCCTTATTTTCCGTCCTCCGTCTCTCTTCTTCCGGCGTTCGTGATTATTTTTCCCCGAAAAGCCGGGCACGGAATATGCAGTCATTTCGCTCTTTTCTCCAAACCGAATTTATCGTCCAAACATCTACGCGGTTGCGCAATTCGAGGCCAGTGTACCTTCTCCCTTCCGAGAATGAATTTGGAAAGCTTTCGAGATTGAAAATTTTACCGCGAAATTCGAAGGAGGTGGGCGGCCCCCTCTTTTGTTTATATATCGTCGGGAAAGCAAATTCAGCGCGAAGCAGCAGCGAGCATTATGGCGCGCGCACCAACACCGCGTGAACCTCCAACACAAAGAAAGGGCGGCCGGAGGCGTATGGGAGAGATAAAGCTCTCTGTTCGTTAGAACTGGAGGGAGAGAGAGAGAGAAAGAGAGAGGGGGGGGCGGCGGCTGGCTGGTATTAATGCCGCGCAGCGGAGCGAAGGCGGCGGCGCGCTTCTCTCTTTCTCTGCAGGCTCGGTCTCTCTCGCGGCGAATCGTCTTCGTCAATTGACGTTCCGGTTTACTGGCGCTCTTGGCGCTCTTTATGCCTATCCGTCGACTCGTTCGCTCGAATCCCGAGGCTCAATCGCCGCCTGCCCCCTCCCCCTTCCCCCCCCCCAAAAAAAACGTGCACGTTCGGGTCCGCTGTCTTTTTTCCGATGCCGCGTTTCCGCTTTTCTTCGGCGCGACCTTTGTGCCTCCGCGGAAAAAATGTTTTCGTGTCCGATAAATGTGTCTGCTGCGCGCGTCGCGGGGATGAAATATTTCCCAACGAAGCTTTTTAGCTCGAGCGGAGGAGGGATCTCGTTAAAAGATATATAGGTGCAGTGACTTTTTTCAAAGAAAGCATCTCGCTCGCCGAGCGACGCGGAATCCTTTTTTCGGTGCATTTCGCCGTTATTGGAATAACCTTCGCTGCACGCATCGTAATTTCAGATCATTGAACGTTTTCGTAACGCAGATTCAAATTTTAATGAAAAAGCTAAAGTACAATCAGGTCGAGATAGAATACTTCAAAATGAACGCCAAGCGTCACTTGATATGTAGGCTTTTGATTCTCTGCTTTTGATAAACGTTGGAATAACAAATGTTTCGCCAGGCTTTTTATTGAATTACAGTTTCTACATACCGTTTTCGATATGTCAAACAAATGAATTTTTTGCGCTGCCAAGTAATTGATATATGGATTTGTAAAAATGCGGTACTTTGTACGCATCCGCTGCTTTCGATCATTTCGAGGATTATTTCGTAAAAAGTTTTAATTCGTTTTGAACCTTTGCTCTCATTGCGCGAAGCATCTCCGCAAATCTAGATATTTTAATCCAAGGCTAGCAGTAAACCCGAGGGGAATGGTAATTGAATATAAAGAACCGAATCGAGTGATCAAACAATCAGACTTCGAAGAATAAGAAAATAGACACTTCGAACCAGAAATTGATTACGTTATCTTATCGCGCGACGTTCGTATTAATTTAGTGTAGCATTCTTTAAATTCTAATACTTCGTTCTCTATTATAAGCTAACGTCAAAGAATTCACATCGCTTCTAAAAATTTTGCCTTTGTGCAGTGGCCACTAAAAATAGAGCCCCGAGATATGCTCTCTTCCTTTGTGCATTCTCTAGATAAAAAGAAAAACACATCCGTTTTATTAGCAAAAACATTAGGCTCGGGCACTAATTGTAACGAGGTGATAATTCATGCACATCACGCGCGTACTTTAGCCTTTTGCAGGATGGTCCGGCAACCGGCATGAATATAAAGTTCACCATTGAATTGGAATTCATAAAAGTGGTAGCGTGCGGACGACTAAATTATTGTCCCACATTTTTTTCATTGCTTAAAGGCCGGCCTTGACTCCTACTTTCAGCGGCGTAAAACTATTTTTCTCTCTCTCGACTCTCGAGGAAACGAGCCCGCGCACACGAAGCTTTATCTCATTACGGAAGATCAAATGAAACGGCGCTTCGAAAGCTGAAATTCGGTAAAGCCATTTGAATACATTTCACTTTCGGAGATAACGCAATTCCACGCCGAGGCCTCGTTGCCGCGCGACAAAACGCCTCGGCGAGGAGGGCGAAATTCGCTCCTCGTCAGATTTATCCCTCGGCGCGGGCTCTCAATTAGAAGGCGAACGCACGCGAAAAGAAGGGAGCCGCTCTCAGTTCCGAGTTCTGTTTACCTGCAATTGTCGCGGCAGCTCCCATCCGCCGTCCGCGTCCTCTTCCTGCGGCGCGCGTTACGCGTGCACGTACGCCTCCCGTCCCCACCTCCGGCCCCGGCTCTCGCACGTGCATTAATCGCGGCGTGCGGCTATTCAGTTTCATGCGTGCACGCTCTCTTTCAAGACGCTTTTGGTCCGCTCTCCTCTCGCGCCCCTCTTCTGTTTCTGGCGAGGGAGAGAGAGAGAGACGAGCGCAACGCTAATATAGGCTCGCCGGCGAGGAGCGCACTTCGTACTCGCGTGTTTATTCGGCTCGCCAGTAGTTGCCGTGCGCGCGCGCCCGGTGCACGTACGAACGAGCGCGGCTCCCCGAGGAAGACGAGTCACTTGTTGAGTGCCCGCAAGATTTTCGCTCGCCGAGCCCCAGTGTTTTCTCTTTTCTTCTTCCCCCCTCCGTCGACATGGGTTGCGCCTCCAGCTGCGTCAGATGGCTGCTCTTCCTCTTCAACTTCCTCTTCGCCGTAAGTTCTTTATCTCTCCGAGGCTCGAGAGTCTCTTTTTTTAGATCTGGTCTAAGGCGCCTCGAGAGTATTAAGAGCTCGGAATGCAAGCCTAGCCGACGAGGCGCTTTGGAATTTTAAACGGGCAGTCGAGCGCTGCGCAGTTCGGCGTGTCGGCGATAATTCCCTTTTTCCGCCTTCTCGTTCTTCGAAATACGCGCATGCCGGGGTCGTCGCGTGATCGCTTATCAACGCGTCGCGTGGCTAATTAATTAGAGCGCTTGGGCGCGAAGTTTACGCGAAACAATTTGCGCGTCGAAAGGCGGAACGTGGCTTTGAATATAGATACGTTCGGGGATTGCCTCGCACCGAGCCGCTGGCGATGATTAAGCCGCGGCAGCGTCAATCGCGGCTCAGGAGTTGTCCCGGCGAGATTAATAACGCAATAGGCGGCGAGGATGCTGCCTTCGGTTGGGAAAAACACAAGCTGCGAGAGAGGCGAGGTGGGAGGGGCCCTTTTTTTCTCTCTCTCTCCTTCCACGAAAGGTCGGCTGCTCGAAATTAGTATTTCACAGGTGGAATCCAATATATAAGGAGCTTTTTCTGGCTTGGAAGTCGCGCCGCACTGATTCTAAAGGCGAGAGATCGGCCCGCGCACATTCCTTTCCTTTTCCTCGAGATCGAGAAAAAGACAGAGAGAGAGAGAGAAGAGATATACTCCGCAGCCTCTACCCTAGAATATCTTGCTCTCTCTCTCTCTCTCTCTCTCTCTCTGTTCCTCTCCGGCGGGGCGACTTGACAACAGCGCAAAGAAAGACGGAGCACGGCGGAGAGCAGGGCGCGTGTATATTCTCGGCGGCTCTTTCCTCCGGTCGCGCTTCATTTCCACCGTATTTCGCTTCCTCTTCCCATTGTCTCCTCTCTCTCTCTCTCTCTCTCTCTCTCTCTCTCCCTCCCCCTTTTTCCCTCGTAACGAAAACGCGGTGCGCGCGCGGAGAGTCCCTCAAAACGGCGTCGGCGCCGACAAAGAGAGACGCCGCCGCTGGATTTTACGTCGTGGAGAGAGCCGAGCGTAAGATGTGTGTCATGCATTCCGTCGGTCCCCCTCGGGAATCGAGTTCCGAAGCCTCCTGCCCCCCGCCCCGCCGGCAAGGACGCGCTCTCTCTCTCTGTCTTTCTGTGTTTAGCCTTGCTTTCTCGCTCTCTTTCTTTCTCTTCTGCTCTCGGGCGGGGATGTTTGTTTGGCTGAAACGTATTTTCCGCGCGGAATTAGTATGTACCGCGGCCGCGCGCGCATTACCAAGCTCTCGAGAGCGAGGAGGGAATTCCCGGGGCTATTTAGAGGTGGCCGCTCTGTGGTGTGGCCCTCTCCCTCTTCCCCTCTCTCTCTCTCTCTCTCTCTCTCTCTCTCTGGAGGATGTTGAGTGTTAAGGAGGGTCTTTAAAGTGATATACGGAATGATATAATTGTATACAGTGGCCAAGTTGGATTCGCTGCGTATATACTTTGTTAGGAAATGAAGTACGTGCTTGCGAAACCTGACGAAAGCGCCGCCGCGAAGCTTTTCTAGAAATAAATGAAGGCTATCTAGTTTTTCGAATCGAGAGAGGATCGACTCTTTTGCCGCTCTTCGATTGTTGACTGTAGCGAATACTTTGACGGGGCTGCAAAGAGATTTAATTAAAAGTCTTATTTTTCCATTACTTCCTGTAACGAAATTGTATTTCGGAATTGAAAAGATTCTTTATTATTTTATTGATATTTGAATCAGGCATTCGTGTCGTTAGTTATTTAATTGAATTGTACAAGCTCTTCAATACTAATATGTAAAGATGTACGCTCAAATGAGCGTGCATGCGAATACATGTTAATGAGATTAAAACTCGTTCTTGCGTCAAAACTAAATGCAGAGAGCGGAGAGAAACGATGGTCGAAAAGTACTTTTAATTAAAAATCTAATTACGCGCCGCGAATGCGCGTGCCGTCCTGAAAAGGCGCACATCTTCAAAAAATTAATTCCCGATGACGCCACGGGCGGCGATGTCTTCTCTTTTTCTCCGCGCGAGTGTTTTAACACGTGCGCACAAATAGCCTTGACGTTCTCGAGCGACCGACTAGCGCCGCGACGGGATAAAATTGGCAAAGGGAAAACTTCTCGCGTTTGGAGTTGGTAAACAAAAATACAGCGGCGATTCTGCTGTTTGCTCTGTCGGTTTTTGGGGTTCTTCGGGGAAATAAAATTGTCGATTTATATCAGCGGCCTCGATGTTCGACGAATCTTTAAAGCCGTTATTTTGCTCTTTCTATTATTAGCTTTTGCCCGTACTCTCTCTGTTTTAGTTTTTACTTTGTGCAGTTTAGCGCTCGAGAGCAAAGATTGACGTTATACACAAATGCACGCGTACACGATGACACATTGAGAAGGCGTGGTCGATTCTGCGTACGTTAAAACGGCGGAGGCCTTGTAAACGACTCTGAGAGAAATGCTGATACTCTTTGCGGCGAATATTTACATAAATCGATGATATTCGAATCTCCATTTTAGATTCAGCGTACTCATTCGCACGACCAGAGTAATGACGAGGAAATCGTCAAAACAGTTACGTTAGTATATCGCGCATTCTGAAAAGTCCTTCGTGCAAAGCGCGCTTGATAAAATGTAGAAGATACGTTTAAAAGCGTGCTGACCTTGACAGGGTCGGACAATATACGGTGTTATGTAAAAGTCCAGCTTCGAAATAAAGTCGAACGAGGCAAAATTTTACGCTGAAAGTGATTCATGCTCGCTCGTTGCGAACGCGTTTTCATATTGCATAGGAGCAGAAACTGTGCTGCACTAAATGTCGTGGGTGTTGTTATTAGCGGCGCTCAGGTTTACGCGTCCCAGCAAACTGATGGGAAGGTCGCGGAGCTCGGAAGATTTTCATCGGGATCAGTTACGCGGAGCGAATAATAATCATCTTTTCTTGTTATTCGATTTCCTTTCGTCTAACGTATCGCTGCTGGAGTTTTATGAAGCGTTCTTGCGGATAAGTATCTTAAATTTGAGAACGTTTGCTAAATTTTAATACAAATTTGAAATTTAATACGCATTTGCGTTAATTTCAATGCGAATTTCGTAATTGAATAATCATTCTTAGAAAAATACGTATCTATAAGAAAACTTTATAAATTTCTAACAATATACTTACTTTACTCACTGTACTTCTGTGAAAAGAATATTGTGCCACGTTCAGAGGGGGAAAAGATTCGAGCACTTACTGTACACTGAGAGAAAAAAAGGAGTAAAAATTACTATTCTGTATCGTAACTTGAGATATGAGAAGAAAAAGAAAGATTT
>JAWWEM010014499.1:0-23261 GCA_035582935.1 Ormyrus thymus | reverse complement strand
TTTAGGATTTTTGCAGTCTGTGATCAAATTAAAATGTACTATTGTAATTTTTTCTAGAAAATTTTTCTCCGTGTATCCAGAAGGAGTCTCGGCTTGTAAGTGTCTACACTCAAAGAATTTACAACAATGGAGCCATTTCCGAGCGTTCGATTCTCGACGACAACAGGAAAGTCGATAGTCTGCCCCGAGCTTTCGTCATGGATAATGGTGATTTCTGTGTGGTTGATATACTTGATAGTTCGTCCCATGACCATCATGTTTTCACCACTGAAACTACTGTAAAGTGTACTAAAATACAGAGTTAATGAACTTTATTAACATTATTTATAAAATTAAAAAAATCATTTGAGCCTATCCGAATTGTATTTCAGTCAATAGGCATTTAAAAATTTTAAGTCAAGTAGTATGTAATAAAAATATTTGCAATCAATGAGAGTACACTTCATTTAAATTTGTTTTAGTTTATTTATTTTATTTTCGCTGCTTTAGTTTCCGCTGCATTGTCTTCGTTTTGGGAAAATTGTATAAGCATTCCTCGTAGATCATAGAGGATTCTTGCTTTTCGTTGAGTTCCCCACGCACAAAGTACGAAGATACGGCGCGAGTTACTGGCTAAAACAATAATTTTTGCAGCTCGCGGTACAATCCTCAAAAAAGAAATATTTCCCAAAGAAAAGCCTCCACTTCACCTCGTCAGCCGGTCATAAATCTGCCGACGCTCGGCGATTTTCCACGCTTCCGCAGCAGATCCAAACAGCAGATAATCTCATTCTCCCGCCTCTCTCCGCGTCGCGCAAGAATCGATTCCCCGGGCGGGTTGACAACAACTTCCGAAGAATCGTCCCCAGCGGCTACCGGCGAGCGGCGTTCCCTCTCCTCGGACGGGCGCCCGGCGATATTCCTACACTTCCGAAACGTCGGCCCGCTCGCTTCTCGTCGGCGGCGCAGGAGAGTATTAGTGGGCGGCTCGGGACCGCAGGCGGTTTGTTTTATCGTCCGGCGAGCTTTGTCGGCGCGCGGGAGGACCACCCCTGGCCTCCGGACGGAGAGTAGGTATATAAGGCTTTTCCGCGCGGATCCCTCTCTCCCTCGTACCAATTTCGGGGCATTGCGTCGATTTCGAGCGGCGGACGGGGGCCCTCGTTCGGTCGGCCGGGCCCGACGGCAATTATCATTCCTAACGCGAAATTTTCGGAGCGACCGCTGCCCTTTTTTTTTTGTTTGCGCGGCGGGCTCGAGGCGTTGCTGGTTTTTTTTTCATTTTTTTTTTAATTATCAGACAATCGATTTTAAACTTTGAGTAATATTTATCTGTATGAAAGTTCACCAGAGTGCGCTCCGTCGAAGCCTTGACGAACCAGCCGATACTAATTTTATCAAAATTTCAGGAAAGCGTAAAAGGATATCGCTCCCGAGCCCGAGTCCAGCGATCGCCTTGACTTTCATTCAAGGATACGCCGTGCCCTCGAAATCCAGATTAGAGATATCGAGAAGGGCGCGCACCGCGGACCGTCGTCCCGGACGGAAAAATGCGACCGAGAAGGGCGAGAGAGAGATAGATATATCCCACCGGCGCGCAGAGCTCGCCGACGTCAAGCGCATCTCGGTATTATGTTGCCCTCCTCGAGAGAGGGCAGTCTATGTGCAGCCCACGGGGTTATACGTGGGTGTACACCTACTAGAGTGTCGCGTTTCGCCCCCCCTCTCCCCCCGAACGCACACCGGCCCTCCTTCTTCTCTCTTCGGGGGGCTAAGTGCACCGGTGAAATGCGAATTCGACGCTCGATAATTGGAGAAGCGGGGAGACGTCGCCCGACGACGAGAGATCGTCGGCGGCCTCTCGGGTGAAATTTTACCGTTCGATCGAGCGGTCGCGCTGGTAAATATTACACGCGTGGAAAAGGGTGGGCTTTGTTTTTTTGGAATTTTTCAGTTTCTCCTGGCACTTTTTTCCCCGCTTCTTTTTGCGGCGTGTAAAATAAGAAAAAATTCATTTTGCAAACGTGAAAGTCTTTGATCGAGAGATTATTTTTCATCGTTAGGTTTCGAATTTCAATTTAAAAATATATTTACTTTAAATAAAGCGCTACGTTGGATTTTTTGTTTTACATTTATTTTTCTTATACTACGCTGATGTGAAATTTATTGTTATACTGCAATCCTAAGTACGCGTTTTAATTTGAACTTGGTCTCCATCCTGAAAAACATGCATACATATTTAATCTGGAATCGTTATAAATCTTTATTATCTGCCAAGTCTATATTAAAATCTAAACCCGATCCGGTCTAAAACCAAAAATCTAGAAAAACTGCAAAAAATAAATCTCTCGACGAAGGCTCGATGAAACCTCCCCCCCAAAAAAAAAAAAAAATCTTCGAAACGCGAAATCGATGCGGGCAGTGGACAATGCTCACCGGCGATTCCCAAAACCCCAATAATCAATCGGATCGATCGGCGATCCTCGCGCTCGACCGGCCGAGCGACGCGTCCCGATTTCTCCCCCAACGAGTCCGCCGACACACGAGCTTGAGGCCGTTTGGCGGACCACCCGGCCCGGGCGACTCCTCTCTCTCTCTCTCTCTGCTTTCTCGAAAACGCGACTTTCGGCGTCCGGTGTCGAATTCGGAATGTTGACACCTTCGCGCATTTCGACGAGCTGCCGGGCCGTTTCATTAGGCACGCCCTGGCACCTCGCGGAATGCGGGGCGCTTTCACTTTCCCGAGGGCGCTTTTCGCGCCTACGTACAGTGTCGTCGATCGCTTTGTGCAAATTTTTAGGCGGATCGGATTACGGATGAGGGTTTGACGGTCTCTCTGATATTTGTAAACACGGAGCGGAACAGGATTTCGGTGATAGGGAGAAATTTTGTGGAGCGGCTAGTTTTTAGAGCGTGTAAACAGCAGTCCTTTGAATGTAAAATCATTCTGCAGTCACAAAGTTGCGAAATATTGACAAGTTTCATTTGTGACAATAATTTTTAAAGAGTTTCTGCAAAATCTAGCTCGATTAATAAAGACGTCTTCCTCCTAATACAAGCGTCACCTCAAAATTCACCCCGAAGAGCGAACGCGAAGCCATGAAATCTCCACCTTTGCATACTAATCGCGCAGTCGTAAATCAAAGAAACTCATAAAGACGTAACTCACCGCGTCCGAGCGACCTAGACAATGCGACAAAACTGCCCGTCTCCGAAACCGCGTGAAACTGTCTCGCTTTCACAAGCGTCCCGCTTGTCCCACACGAGTCCAGATAAGCGCCCGGCGGGCGAACGCCGCGCGACCGCTTCATCGGGCGCCTGCGTCTCCCGGCGAAAACGGCGTGAAACCTCGCTCGTCCCCGGCTTCCCAGTCGCGGGGAGCGCCGGTCTCTCCCGCGGGATGAGAAATTAGGGTGCGCGCCCGGCGCCGGCGCTACTTTCTCCGGGATTTCGCCAGGCCGTTTATCTGATGCCGCAAGCTCCTTTGTGGCCCCCCGATGATTATGTGCATAATCAGCGGCCGGAGAAAGGTGAAAGGAGAGAAAGGGCGCCGCACTCGGAAGGCGCGCGCGCATACGTATGATTTTGAGATATTTATTGCCGCCGCGCTTTTTGGGGGATAGGTGGAGTTGGAGAGCTCGCTTCGGGGAGCTTTAGGTGGCGGAAATGTATCTCGAGTGGGCATCTGGAGGTCTCTCGCTGATATCTGCTCGATCTGCCACTTTCTTCGGAGAGAGTAGCTCGTGTGAAAATGCTTGTCTGCGACGAAGTTTTGGTGTTTCTGTTTATCGGAGGAATGTCGAGCTGCTTTTAAATTTTAATCCTGCGACCGACTTCTGACTAATGGAGAACAAGCGAAGAAGCATTCCATTCTAATTTCGCCGATGTATCATATAAATCTTTTTCTTTTAATACACTTGATTGTTTTTCGTCAAGTATATATATCTTTTTTTTGCCAAAGAAAATGTTTGTAAGACGTCAATGGTTATATTAGTCTCGTGGAGTAAATAAATTCCTCAGATTTTATCTCGCGATAATTACATTTATTTATGCGATTCAGTAAATTATTTTCGAATATATACAAAAGTACGATTAATAAACTTAAACTTTTAAGTAAAAATAAACGACTAGCTGTCCACAGTCAGGAATCATTCAGAAGGCGGGGTTGTGCCCATGAAACACGATACCACATTCACGGCGCACTGCTTCCACGTGTATTGAACAGTAGTTGTTGGCGGAAGGTCTGAGGGTAGATCCGGTGCCGGAGCCTGTGCTTAAAAATATCTAAATTAAGATTTGATTTACAAGTTCGACAACCCTGGTAGAAATCAAACCATTTTTAATGCTTTAAGATTAAATTTTAGCATTTATTGACCAGTTATGGAGTATTTTTTGGCCATTTATGAAAAACTGGCCAAAAAATGCTCTGAAAATGTTTTCAATTTCTACCAGGGAATAATTTATCGAAGGGGATATGCGAAGTTTCAACTGTTGAAGATTTTTCCAAACTTTTTCATTTAATTTTACTATGTTTTTCGTATATAATTTGTCGTGTTCTTGTTTTTATCTATAATTATTTATCTATAATATTTTATGCATCTTAAAAAATATATAGAATTAATTGTTGTACATACCGCTGAGGCTGCAATGCAGCACAAGGCAACTATAACGAACGTCGTTCGCAAAAGGGCAACAAGGTAGCTTGACGATTCCATTTTTTATAATTATTCTGATAGATTCTCGAACTGAAACTAATAAACTGTACTCTCACGGCAGGCTTTTTATATGAAATGGATTAATAATTATTTATTCGTCAAATAAAATTATATATTCACGGATGTACACAGCTTCATCCACGTTATCTTTAGAAAATCATTTTCCTCCAGCATTTTTCGAGATAAAAAATAACAAGTATACAAGGAAATAAAACGAGACCTGGATGTATTGTATTGCGTTATCTCGTCCAAATTGAGCTAACACTCGAGATTATCAACTAAACCAATAAAGTGAGCCTGCTTTCAATAGGAAATCAAAACATCGCAGACTGACGGAAAAAAAGAACGGAAGTGAATTCTTGGGTTTACTTTAAAGTTTTGTTCAGGTGCGAAATGCACAAATAAATACGATTTCCGGGAAATTGTAGTTTAGAGACAAATTGTATAACTTGATAAAGTGTGTACGCAATTGAATGTTTTTGCATCGATGAGAAAACGATAGATTTGAAGCGGTACTCGATCATAAAAGTAGTCTAAAGAATTATTTTTCAACGACTAAATTGAATAGAAATTAAATTAAAGTAAAAAAAATTAATAATGACTGATTTTTTTTTAATACTCCATCCTGATTAAACAACTTCTTGATCGGCAAATCGCTAGAAAATTTCAAGGAACACCAGAATCCACAAAGCATCTACCTTCCTATTTATTCAAACGAACGAATATCATCGTCGCTTTCCGAAATACCCTAATCGCAAGCGAATCAACCACCAAGAAACGTGCCCAGCATCTCCTCCAATCAGCAATCACCCTGTGCACTTGTCCCCGCACCGCTCGGGTTTCCCCCGGCCGACTCGGGGCAGTTTTTCAGCGGCTCGCGCGCGCTGCCACCGTCGGCCGGCCGATACCATCTCCCCGTCATTTCTGGGGGCTGCCGCCGTCCTTTTCGACACCCTTATCCGCGGGCATCGCTGCGGACACCGGCGTCGACAGCGCGTCCCCACCCTTTGTTCTCGGCGCGAACCGGCGCGAGAGCTCTTCCGTGAAGCGGGGAAAGCGAGGGGAAAGGGAGCTCGATATTGGGTCGAGGGAGCGCCGCGGGCTCGGCCGCTGATTGAGAGGAGGCTGCCTTTTCCGCGCGGCGCTGCTTAGCGACAGCGGGATTTAGATGCGAGAATGAGGAGAGTCTTGGAGAGGAGTTTATTGGAGGATCCTCCGGGCGCTCGAGGTTCGTCGATTGATCGGGCAGGGAAAGGATTGGCTACTCGGCTCTGTAGAATCTTAGATATAGTTATAGGGATTGACTTTTTATTTAATTTTATCCGAACATCGTCGACCAATTCGTTACCGATAGTAAAGACGGTGGGTACCAATTTATTTAACGCTCTACATAATACAAAAACGTATTTTTTAAAAATAAAAAAAATTCAAAATGTTCGGTGCAATGAATCATAAAAATAACAGCGTTCAGAATAGGTGGAGAATTCGAGGAAAGGGAAAAAAAGAAGTGAAAATTTAGAAGGTGGCGATGTTTCTTTTTTGTCGGCAGCTTATCTTGTTATCTGACGGTGTTTCTGGTGGTCGGCGCGGCCGCCTTCGCCCAGAGGCGATTGTTTTACAAACGGTGTTTCCCAAGATAATTTAAGGACGATCCCCGACGCGGAAGAGAAAGCTGGACTATCTGATAATTGCTGTGACGCGTCGGGCAGATCCTTGTCTCCCTGTCGCGCGGGGGACGTCTTTCGTTCCGTTGCCGGTGGTTGGACGCAGGAATGCGTCCCCCGTAAATCATCTTCCGAGGCGCCTCGGACTCTCGGGGTGTCAATGACAAGTTTCGCCTTTTTTGCGTCTTCTTTTTGTTCCCGTCGTCCTTCGGTTATGTTTGCTTTGTTTGCCATTTTCGAGAAAATGGCAACGCCCGTTTAGACTTATTTAGAATATTTTATTTGCCACATCCTGCATCCTCGCGAAGAAATAACGTTATATATTTCGCGGGATTCTGGTGCCGCTCTCGAAAATCCGGCGCCGCCTACATCCGCCATTCGGGAGCGGAAGATCCACGAAACGTCAAGATCGGAGTCCAACCTTTCTGCGAAAAATTTCCGATATACATATAATCCAAGCTCTTATAACTTAATTGAGTCGCTTCCATCGTCGATCTCGCGCGCCGGCGGCGGTTGGGTAATTTTCGTCAAAGGCCAGGAACTGGCTGTTGGGTCACTTCCGTTTAATAAAGGAGCTTTTGAAAAGCAATTTTCAAAATTATTCTCGCTGCCTTTTAACGACGCCATTAAGGTCTTTATCTTAATCAGTTTTTAAATGGCTCTTTGATGCGGCGCAGTGTTTTTCGACGGCTAATTTAATTAAATTAACAAACACAAACTTTATTCAACGTGGGTGTAACAAAAGATGTTACTATCAAATTTATAAAGTATTATAAATTTGTTAATTCTTGTGAATAATTTAAACGATTAATTAAATTCTATATTTTGAAAACGATACAAAGATAATCTATTTTTGAATTTTTATTTACCCGCAGATTTATTAATGATACACCTCTTAGGACCTATTCAAATTAAAAAATACGATTTAAAGCCATCGATAAAAAAACCCGTGCGAGATTACAATCTAAAAGACCGCGCGGCGAGAGCCTCGACGATAAAAAAGCAGGAAGTCCGGCGCGCATCAACAGGTAGTCGACGTCGGTCCCGATTCCACCCTTTCGCGCTCACACGCATCTCTCGGGCAAGTACGAATTCGCGGAGTCACGTCGCGCCCCCTCCCCTCCCCATGTGAACCCGAAAATTAAACTCGCCCACGTAACCTCCCAGCCTCTCTCTCACACACATCGGGAGGCGCGCTGCTCTCCTCTTTTCTCGAATCCCGAATGGCCGGGGCATGAATGAATCTGCCTCGCGTGCGTGAGATTTCCTGACGCACGTATATACGCGCTCGATTCCCTTGAGCCGCGAGCGGAGCATCTTCTCTCCGGCCCGGGAGAAAGTGGGCAGCGGTGGGAGAAGAGGGAGAGCTGGAGGAGGAGGAAGAAAGGGTGATAATTATTACGTTCGAGCGCGGCGATCGACGAGGAGGAAGAGAAAGGAAAAATAAGGAGCGAGCCGCGCAGTTAACACCTTTACGTGCGAGTGCTCGCTATGGGAAACGGATGAGATTATGAATGAAAGGAGAGAGAGAGCGGAAATCGTTGCCAAGGAGCCGATGGGGGTCGTATTTTCTCGAGAGGCCGGCCGTGGAAGAGCGCTTGTATATATATATATATATGTTATCGATTCTGGGAGTTTTCACTGGGAATCATTTGCCCTTTTCTACGTGGGAATTTGATGAGCTGAGGTGAGCTTGAAACTTATTGCTGGACATTAGTTCTCGGTTTTTTGCCGGATGTAAGTCTCTTAACGAGCGGAAACATAAAGAATAAAAAAATGGGGTTTTGAATATGATTCGAAGCCAATGTTATTAAAACTAATAAGAGATAAATAATAATTTCTAAGTAGAATAAAAAATGTATTCTGGCACTTGGGCATTTATTAAAATGAAAGTTTCAATATTTCAATTTATTGAGTAACGATAATTTATAACAACCTCATCAGTGACGACATATTTTAAAAAGTAATTCTAAAACGCAGCTTTTAAAAATCACCAAAAGCAGTTATTAAAATTACTTCCAAGTATTCTTTCCCCTCCACAATATTTTTGCACCCCCTCGCCTTTCTCCACTAATCTACCCTCCCGAAAAGTTTAAAGCCCCCAAACACTTTCTCTCCCATTAAAAATTACAATAATACCTCGCCCCCGAATCGGGACATACGCGCCATGTGGGCCGAATGCAAACGAGGCTCGCGGAGAAAGTCCACCGATCGTTCGAAAACCCTCGAAAATGCCCCGAAAGCCAGCCCTTCATTAATCAAGCCATCGGGCGATAAATCCGTAGGACATCTTGCGAGCCAAATGTCGCGGCGCGAAGCTCGCGCGCATACCTCGGGTGAACTCTTTGGAAAGGAGAAAAAAAGAGAGAAAAGAAGGTGGCGTGTCAGGCGACTAATCCGCAACTCCCCGCCGGTCGGGCAAAGGGAGGATCCTTTGGATGACGCCGCCCTTTCGGGGTTGTTTTGGCGGCGGGTGGCGGCTTGGCTTCCCCTGTTTTTTTAGAGGTGTCAAAGAGAGAGGGAACTGGACGGTCGGGGTCGGGAAGATGGTGACTTAAGGATTACTCTTTCGAGCTCGGTTCCTATTAGTTTCGATGGAATGTTATTGGATTACGAGGTGTTTGTACAGACGTACCTGTTGATTTCTAACGTATTTTTTGGGGAATGACAAGTCGCTCGAGCGGTTTACAATCTTTGTGTTTTTAGTGTTGCAGCTTGAGTAAAAATTGAAAAATAGTAATAATAAATTGTTCGAAGCACCGAATTTTGCTCAAACGTTTCTAATAAACACATAAGAATGAGAAGATAGCCTTTGCAAAATATACCTTCCCTCGAATTCAAGAAAACTTGAGCCGAAGATACGCATTTTTAATTTCTCGCGCGATTCTCGACAAGTGTACAAGAATCAGAAACATTTCCAGCAAAGAAACACCCAGAACCGCCACGCTCCGACCTACTCCCGCTCCCGTATAATTATCCGCAGCGAGCAATAACGATCTTCGTCTAAAATTGATGCCTCCAAGCCCGGCGTGCGCACAGAAGCGAGCCGTAAAAAAAAAAGAGAGCAATGCTCGCCCCGAGACGCATCCGTATAGACGGAAGCATAATCGAAAGCAAGAAATTGAGGTCGGAGGCTAGGTTCTCCCCCTCTCGGGGGAGGAAGGGAGGCAGGGGTGGCGTGCAGCTCGTGACTCCTCGAGACGGAGGAACCATATGGGTAGCAGACGGACGGCGAGCCCGATCTTGCACCTCTCTTTCTCTCTATCTCCTCTCTATCTCTTTGTGTGTATACACATTTCGGCTTCGCTCTCTCTCTCTCTCTCTCTCTCTCCCTCGCGCTTGTCTCTCTCTCTCTCCTTCGAAGGGTTTAATCCACCGGCGAACTATACCGAGGAACGAAATCAGGTGGCTGCTCTCCGCGCACCCCACTTTTTTTCCGAGACCGGCTCCTCTCGCGAGAGCGGCACGTGGCTGCGCTCGGCGACGGAGAATTTTGGTAGTGGTTTGTTGTTTTTTTTTTCGTCTTCGGCTCCTATATCGACGTTTACACCGGGCTGCGGCGGTGTGCCTTTAATTACGAGCCTCTCCGACGAGGGACCGACGGGGTTTCGGCGGAGTACGACCGAGTTGACGTCTCGGGGCGACCAATTTTTTTTTTATTCCGCTGCCGGCTAATGGATGTTTCGTGGCGATCGCTCGGGCTCGCGTCGGCGGAGGAAACATTTTTTAGTTGAATGGTAATTTTGGACGGGGGAAACGGCTGTACTGAATGAAGTAGAGGTAGGAAAAGGTTATTGTATGGCAGCTGTTTCTATTTTCTGATAAATACGTGAGTTAGTTGTTTATTATTCACTCCTGCGCAACATTCGACAACTTGATAAAAAAAATCTATTTAATCATTAATGGATATACTATATTTTGCATGTATAAAAATACCAAAGCTTCCCTGCGGTTCTTGCGCATAAGAACTCTTCGTGCCTTATACCACTGGTTAAAAAACTACCAGAAAAAAATCTCATAGTCAGGTAATAAAGCAACGCAGAACATGTTCATCGCACCCTATTAAACGCCAGTCGCTATAAAAAAATTGAGAATCAGCCCCGTAATGACATCAAAAAAAAAAGCAAAAAAAAAAACGCCGCTGAATATTAACCGGCTTCCTCTCCGCATCCACTTCCCCCGTCCGTTTTTATATCCCGTCTCTTTATTAATCCTCCACGGAAGCTCTTTGTATCCGAGGCGGCGCATGCGCGAAGGCCTGCCATGGATGCCCCGTACACCTCTCGTCCCTTTTTTTCTTCTTTGTCAACGACTCCGGGACTGATTACCGCGCCGGTTCCGAATTGATTAATGCGACGGAAGCGAGCTTGAACGCGCGGCGTTTTACGGGCCCGGATTAATGACTCAATCGATCATGAGCGGGGGTGCGCATTGTTCGGATCGGTGGGAGAGGATGCTTGATCTTGGGCGAGTCGAGAGAGCGGGATGTACTCGGTAGTCGAAGTTTTTGAGGCTGATGTTTTCAAACGGAGAGAGTGAGCTTCTTATGATTTTGGAAGTGTTTTGAAACTTTTTTTAAAAAGGACTACATCGGTCATTGGAAGTAGTAAAATAGTATAGTAGAGATTCATAGACAGAGAGACGTGTACGAAACAAGAACTTGGGCAGGTATAAATGAAGAAAATCTATGCGATAAAGCTTCGATTGTCAAGTTTCACCCAAAATTAACAACTCTTTAATACCTCTTTAGTATTGTTTCCTGTCAAAAGTTACTACTCGGTAAATGCACATTATTAAGTAACTTCTAATCGATTTCGAGCGAAAACTAACTCGACAGCCTTCGAGGAAACGACTTGACCCCCAAACAGCCCCAGCGGCTAATTAATTCATTGGCCCATCGACGAAATCGGTATTACAGACTCATCGCACCCCGCAACCGTGTCAAATGCAACTTTCCGCCGACGTCACGACGACCCCGCGAGCGTCGAAGAAAAAAACTCGACGGGCCTTCAAAAACAAGGCGCGCGCGCGCGTCGCGCAGCCCCGATAGTCGGGCCTCCTCCCGTCCCCAAAGCCGTCAACGCGCCTCGGCGACGGCGCTCGCCCGCCCGCCCTTAATAAGCGGCGGTCAGTCTCGCGTCCGGCATTAACGAGTACAGCGAAAGCGGCGGCGCGCGCGCGCGGGCGTCAAGGGGAAACGAAGAAAGCGAAACGCGCCGACCCATTACGCAGCGCTACGACGCAGAATGCGTATCTCTTTCTCGGGGCCGGCGCGCGCGAGCGCGGAGCGATTCAGGGGCCCGAGCTATACGCTTGCCAACTGTCCCAGGTGTGCTCGCGCGCGCGCCGCAGTCGTGTGGCTCGCGCGAGCGGCGCGTGCGCGCGCTCATCCGAGATAACCCCTCGTTTTTCGGGGCCTTTCCGTTTTGTCGGCTCGGGCTCATTTTCTCTCTCTCTCCCTCTCGCTCTCCTAATTTTCGGTCAAGAAAGTTCGCCTTTGCGGCCCTCGCCGCGTGAGGCGGCGATGGCCGTCTAGCCGGAGCGGCTTTCTATCGACGAGCATCCGCCTTGGTGGGGAGTATCTCCGCTTTGGCCGAGTTCGATTTAGTTGAGAGGGAGGCCAATCGTATGCTCGAGGCGCCTGATGATTTTGGAAGGATCAAGCTTGAGCGGGCTGTTGAAGATGATGGTGGTTTTTGATGGGCCTCTTATTTGTGCAACTTTGTAGTGCCCTTTTATTGTGGGGAAAGAAATGTGAAAGCTGATAGATTTTAAAAGAGAAATATGGGATTTTGGTTGTATTTGCCAACATGTATATAAGAACTAATTATCTTAAAATTGCACTGGCTGAACGAGCTTTAATAAGTTACTGCGATTTGTGCAGCGTTATTATCAACGTCTTTCATAATTATATTCTCGCTTGCAGATCGCAGTCGCATGTAAAAGAAGTGTGAAAGCTATCGCTTATAAAAGCAATAGTAAGAGAAATTTTCTGAATTTCCCCCGCTTTTTACGTTTAAAGTAGAACAAGAAAGTTAATTTTTCGTCATAAACATTCGTGTCAGTTAACTCGAGTTAGAAGACTATTCATTTATATACAGTTTAGACTTTATGGAAGCTTTTTAGTAGATCTTGTATATGGGAATGCGAATATAAATCATAAAATGTGAGTAAGAAAGTGGGTCGTGGCAAATATAGCCGTTTCATAAAAATATAGTTAAACACTGCGCGGAGATTTATACTATAAAGTTAAATGCTCAAGCTCTATAAATGTTTCCAAAAGAGACTCGTCGGTTTTAAATTTTATTTTCGCCTTAAACGATAAAGAAGTGATTATCTTGTTCTTGAAACTTTTTGTTTTTCTTACTTGAAACGCATGAATCACAATGAAAATTAGAACATGTGGCAAAACTGAAACGAGGTACAATCCATTATCTTACAGTCCAAAAATTACTCAAATTTCTTTTTTGCACACACTGACCAAAGAAAGCTAATAAGATTAGCTAAACGCAGAAAACTTACAATAGAGTAATTACTGATTACCGTTACGACTCGCCGTGGTAAGTCACTGCATTAAGCCATTATTTATTCCCCCGTCGCGCTAAACTCCGAAATAAAAGACGCGGGCGAGCGAGTCGTCGGCGTTCCGCAATAATCTCCTCCCAATTAATTAAGCAAATTCCTCTGCTTCCAAGAGAGGGTTAGAGAGCCCCTCTTAATAACTCACCGCGGGGCACAAAGCAGCGCAACGATCGGCGACGCGGCCCGGCGGCCAACACTCCGCGGCGATAAAAGGCTCTCCCGCGTTAAAAATAATTAGTCCCGCGGCTCGCGCCGAAGCTACCGCTTCTCCCGTCCCTTATACGCGCGCGGGACATGAACGCGCGCGCGCGCGGGTATTGATGACGGCAGTTACCCGAGAAAAATACGGCGGGTGCAAGAAACCCTGCGCGCGACTCGCCGCGGCGCGGCCCGAAGAAGGTGTAAAATCAGCATGGGCTGAGTGACGCGCGTCGTATTCGCGTGTAATTGCGGCCGCCGAGGCTCTCTGGCTCCTCTGCCGGAAGAGAGCCGCCGCCGTCGACGGACTCGCGAGGCTCGAGGGTCGTAAATCCCGACGGGGACGGCTGTATGACGCTGCCGTGTGTGTTCTAAAGTGCGACCCGGGATCGGTGTGTGCGCTGTGTAGTTTTCTTTCTGGCGTCGGAGGCTCGGGCGAGGAGACACTTTGTTTTATCGGTGAGCGGAGTGTTTCGGCGGGGGAGAGACTCGGGGATGAAACGGGAGGCTGTTCGAGCTTTGTGGCGGCTATACTTTTTAAGGGAATTGCGATAAGATCCGGTGTTTGAATGAGCTTTTGAAACTTGGAAATTGGGTTACTCGAAGGATTTTTAAAGTTTCCTAACTTTTATTTTGAAAATTTCCGCGTTAAATTTATACAAAAGCTTATTCGAAGGTGAACCCTTTGATTTATTAAGTTGTTGTATTTTGAAAGATTTCAAACTGAAAACTTTTTCAAAGCCGACATACCGCGCAGCTCGAATAATTAAAAATGATGATTCTCCATTCTAGAGCCGCGCGCGCAAAGTTAGCCAAAGCGTCACTCACAATTTTTCCCCTCCCCAAGCATTTATATATACAGTTAACAGCAAATCAAGCAGACGCATTTCAATGACCAAAGCTCCGGAGCGTCGTCCCCGCCGGCCGGAGGAAGGAGATCGCGGCCCGCCGCGGCGACAGTTAATTTTCAGCAAACACCCAGCGCCGCCTTTTCTCATTACCGTTTTTACAGTTTCAACCGAAGGCTCGCGCGCGCCGCCGCGGCCACTCCACGCGGAAAGCACACCGGCCGCACGGCGATAATTCACGTCGAGCGCCTCGTGCAGCGGCCGCTCGAGGAGGTGCGCAGCTCGAGCAAAGGGGGTTTCACGGCCGATCGTCAAATCCCTACCAGTTCCGCGCGCGCGCGCCGGTTACCTTTTAGTTTTCCGTCTCGTCGAGAGCGCGGCTTTAACGAGCCGAGAGAGGCACGAGTCCTTTCAGATCCGGTAGCGGCGGCCGCCGGACGGCGAACGGAACAAAACGAAAGCGGAATATTGCGGCGCTGGCAGGCACGCGCGCCCAGTGTGCAGGATATACACCGCTAGGCAGCCTCTCTTCGGCTGCATTGTGTGCGCAATGACGCGGCGAATCGTCCCTGGACGTGTCGTCGCCTGAGCTCTTTCTTCCTGCCGACTGTTGTCGGTGCTGAGCGAGGCTCTGCGGTCGAGATAACTGGGGATGCACTTTGGCTTTTGCTCCACTTGTTGGCGGGATGCTGATCTGCGAGTCGCTGGAGATGAAGTGCGAAGGCCGCTTTGATAATTTGGGCGGCTAAAGTAATGGTGGAAGAGGGGCCTTTTTTAATAATGGAGAACATTTTATCAATAAAATATGTATAAGGAAGCATACTTTCACACTGTTCAAAGAAAAATAAGTAAACAGTTTTACGTCATAATATTGTAAAAAAAATTTTAAATAAATACATTGAGCTGTTGAAGGTCGAAGTGTCATCATCAAGAGCCTGTAGTTTTGTAAATGCAGAAAACTACTTTGGTCTATGTTTATTTTAATACTTGTCTTCGAAAGAACGCTTACTATTCCCATGTCTGTTTAAGAAGATCCATCGGCTCTCGTAAGAGCAGTAATGCAGCATCTTTGAAACAGTTATTCCAATACGTCCTTATTTATGTATACGGGGAAACGCAGCTTGTGCGTCATTATAGATCGCAAATATTTTGCTAAATTAACTGTTAATTTAATCGAATTACGAGATTAAATTGAAATTTTGCCTGTTATTCAATAATTTGCAGTAATATCTTTTTAATGTTTATAAATTGATTCTCCGCGTTATTGATGAATTGAACATTGAATCGCCATTGCCCGCACAATTCATTAGTTATTCAATTATTATATAAAACAGATTGCAGCTGCCTTCGCGAGCGAAAAGAAATTCATCAGACCAGACCCGAGGGCTGCATCGCAAACAGCACGTAATTACCTCGCGTGAAATATAAACCCTTTACTTGTAGGAGCTTAATTGCGCAAGCCCTTTCCGGGAGAATTAATACACCATTGCCGGAGGAGTTCGGATGTACGCGCGCGTTAACACCTCGAAAAATGAGGATGCTCGCCCGAGCGATTCGTCGCGTCAGCATAATTAATTAGACGCGAATGATCGGCTTGAGATGTAGGACGATCGGCAATTACTGTTCCGGTGCCTTTCCTTTGGATTTTGAAATTCGAAACCCGGCGCAGGCACCTTTTGAAAGCCCGACGGATTTTTACATACTTACGTGTGTATCTTTTTGGCTATTTTAATGCGTTTTGGAGATTCTGAGAAAGGTTCGCCAATGTAAATTGGGGCAAAATTTTAATTTTGTAACGTTACTGTTTTTGCGCGCAGCGATTTGTCTGAAAACGTTCTCGAATTAAAGGAATGCCGTATTAAATTTCAATTTTAAGAGATTCCAAATATTCAATTTACCTTTCAAATCTTAGCTTCCGGGCACTAGTTTAAAGTCAAGCTGCGATCAGCTTCCACGAATCTTTCAAATTGAATACATAATTTGGATCTGTTAAAATTTTTGCATGCCAAATCTCCTGAAACACTGGGCTTTTGGCTGGAATTGGCAGAAGAATTAGAAACTATGTTTCACTAATAAGGAAGCATTTGAATTTCAAACTACAAAATTTCAGACGGGAGCGCATCCAAACTACACGCCTGCCCACTAAATTTTTAAGCGCTCTTAGTCGGTATAATGCAATACAATAAAAGCGATTTAAGAAATAACAAGAAGAAGCTACAACGCGCAGCGCAACACACTTAACCACCTTTCAAATTCACAAAGAAGCTCTAACATCCTCGGTCATTGGGCGTAAAATTAGCCGAACGCCAAACATCGATCGCTGACGCCGGCAAACCTACACCCATTGTCAAACAGCGGCCGAAGAATCCGAAACAAAGAGAAATAAAAAAGGAAAAGAGAAACTCTTAAAAGGCCGCGCTGAGCTGCAAAAAAGCGCCGCGCGCGTATCGCCGCGGCGCGTAATTGCGGAAGAATGCCGGCGGGAGTGTATATGCGCGGCGCGATCCCTTTGACAATAGAGAGCCGGAGAGAAAAGCGCCACCGATCCCGGCCGGCTTTCGAGAGTAAGAACCCCTGCGGAGACTCGCGCCCCGGGGGGACGACGGCCGCGGCGGCGCGGAGGCGCTCAAAGGCCTGTGCCGCCGGCGCGAGCGCGCGCGCATTACACTTGCAAGCCCGATTCATTGTGGATGGCTAATGAAGGCCATTTTCTCTTTGATTATATTAGAGGCGATGGAGAGCCGGAGAGGTTCCTGGAAAGCGGCTTGCGGTTGCGATTTTTCTATCTTTGTGCCTTTTATTGTGGAGGCCTGGTGGAGGGTTTTTTTTCTTTGGAGTGAATGGATGTTTTGGGGAGTTGTTACGAATTGATTTGAAAGTGTGTGTTACGAAATTGGCTAAACGTCTGCTTTGATAAATAGTTTCGAATTGTTGGAGGAATAAAAAATTGGCTATCTCTTTGGTTTTTATGTAGTTTGAAAAAATATATTTTATATGATAGTAAGTTCGATTTTTAAATTGTTTGTTAATTTTTTAACGCAATCTTATACAAAAAGGTCAATAATGAATGAAAAAAGATAATTGAAAAAATGCAAAACTTTAATATAAAAAATTTGACAAAAATTATAATTTAATATTAAAAAAAATCTGCGTGAAGAATTAAAGAAAAATGAATCTAATAATAAGTAAAAACAAAAAAAGCGCGCACAAAAAAAAGATCCGAAAATCCTCGAATCATGAAGGGTCAAAGGGGTAAAGACCAAAAGAACAGCCGCTTTCTGTACATAATCTGAAAAATGAAATTCGTTGAAAATAACCCGTAGAAAATGCTTAATAACTTTCACGTTTCACCCTTTTTTCGGCTTTCGGGTTAACTTTGAAAGATAGAGGCGCCAGACCGCTGCTTCACTTCACGAATAGATGCGGCTTTTTTTCGACCCTCGAGTAAAAGTTTAAATTCTTGCTAAAAAAATAAAACCCAAAACTAGAAAGTGAAAATTGTAATTATAAATTATAAACTTTTTTATTTCATTTATTTTTTCATTTACAAAATTATTCAATATGCTTATATAAATACATTTTTCAAAATAACAGATTTCTTAAATATTTTATTTTTAGCTTACTATAATGAATATACCCATTTACAACATTAAACATACCTGTAAACATGATTTATACGTTTGAATTTTCAACGTAATGATAATTTCAGTTATAATTTACTTAAGATAATGTCATTTTATTATGATTATGATTATCTTATTTTATCAATCAGAAAATTAAATTTTTTAATCTCTAATATTGTTCGCTTACAGTAATGAGCACTTCCATTTACAATATTAAAAAATATATTTTATCATTTTTTGAAAGAAATAAGAGAATTATTTTTTATGCATCATTTATGCATTAAATGCAAAAAGTATTGTTTATACTTAACTTAAATAAATTAATTAATTTTTGAATCATTATCATAACTATCTTTTCAAGTCATTATATATTAAAAAAAATTAGTGTAAAATATCTTAAATACTTTTCAAACTCCAACTGCTACTTAAACTTCAACTTTACATTTAGAAATTTTATATATCATAATATAAATGAACTCAATATCCCATACTATATAAAGTATCCATAAATTTTGAAAATAAATGAAAAGTGAAACCCAGTCTTCTAAAATATTCTTCTCTTGCCAATTTTTCATACCGCAATTTCATTGAATAATCTATTTGAGAATAGTTTTGACATGAATTATATTCATAATTTTGATTCCAAGGACTCCAAGGATTAGAGCAGTTATATCCTTTATTCCTTTGATGAAAATTATATCGCTGACGTTGATGTGCATTATATTTATATGGCTTTGTAAATTTCCAATTTTTTGGCTTGTAATATCTTTCTGTATTTGTTGAACGATCACACATTTTTTTCTGTGTTGAGGCACTATCGATATTAATTTCGGAAATGCTCGTTGAACATGAAGATATTGATGATATATTGGATTTTAAATCTGAAACTATAATTATTTGGTGTAAGAAATTGATTGGAGTATTTATTTTTACAATAATTTGTGTGCAATATTATTACCAATTGATTCACTATCTTGACAATTTTTATCCTCATGATTTTGAGAGTTATTAAACATAACTTGATCATCTACTCTCCAGTGAGTAAATTTTGTGATAATTGCATCACACGTAGATTCTAGAAAAATAATTATACTGTTAATATGCTTTTGATTTAATTTCTTGCAGTAAGTTAAAGTCAAAATTAATATTAAAAAAAATATTGGCACATGTATATTTTTCTAACAATCAAAACTGGACTTTTACTTTGTAAAATTTAATAAAAATTATTTTTAAAAACCTATTTATATTATTTCATATTTCAATTAATATCGTTTTGTTTATTTGTATCTTAATATTAAGACATATTCCTACATATCAAATCAATAGTTAAAAGATAAATATCAACAATAAAGTTCTTGTACCTTCTTCTCGTTCGCTGTTTGAGCTTTCCAACAAAATGTCCGAATTTAAGCTTTCCTCTTCCTGAAAGTAATATTTAAAATCAAATCACTCATAAGCAATTTATTCACGAAATATAATAAAATTCACTCACGAAATTTTCCATATTGAAGAAAACAGGGACAGAATCTTACATTTAGCAATGATACTTTATTATTAAACTATTATACATTAATTAATTAAATAATTAATTCGATACGAAGCTTACTGTTCGACCGCTAACGGTTTACTGTTCGAACGCTAACGGTTTACTGTTCGAACGCTAAGACGTTCAGAAAAGCACTGACGCCGTGACGCCTAATTCGTTGGCGTGGTCCAATCAGATGCAGTATATGTTTGATAAGATATGTGCAACAGTATGATCTTTCGTGGGCGGTTCATTGTTTACACTCGAGTTTCTAGAAAAAATTGACGGTTACTCTTCGTAATAGCTGCTTCGATACGTAGATTGTATTGTGTTCTACAGGGAGTGCGATAATACACGAAATGTATGGTCAATGTGCTGATGACTATCGGCGGCGTAGCTTCTCATGTTCCTTCCTTCCTATTTTAAAGAAGTTTTCGTGTAATATTTTAGCAAAATGGAAAATTTGAGAATCACAATGGAAGTGTGAAAAGTTTAGATTACTATAATCTAATATTTTAAAACGTTATTAAATAATGAAATTATAATTCATTTATTTGAAACACCATTAGTTTACAAAAATGGAATTTCTTTAAAATCATGCAATACGTAAGCAAACGTAATTTTTTATTGCAACCAATGTTTCAAAGATTTTTATCTTTGAATAATCCAAAAATAATATCTCCTACAGCAATAATAACTATCGCATCAATATTGCTGTGATGCTCATTTCTAAGTAACGATCAAAAAATTCGAACGTTTTTGAATCGCCGGAGAATTCGAGTTACGGATTTCTTCGAGATTGCGGCGTGCGGGAACAATTTGGCGAAACCTGGAAAGACCTCTCAGCCCTGCACAGTAGCATAAAATCATCACATTCTCCGGTTAGGAGTGAAAATCGTAAAGGCGCAAGGCAGGTTAGAGTGCCCGCGAGAGTACCTGTGCTTTGCACATCACGTGTGCGGTCGCCACGCCACCGGCGAAGAGCTCGCAAAACGAGACCGACCGGCCACTACGTTCTGGTAGCTCTCGACTTCGCCGCCTTGTAATAAGATATAATAAGACATTTAACTCGGTTTCTTTCGTTTACTCTCTCTCTCTCTCTCTCTCTCTCTCTCTCTCTCTCTCTCTTGCTGTCTTTTTTTGCTCTCATTTAGTGCGCATCTTCCCGCTCAAGTTGTAGCTTGCTTTACGTCTCTATCGACAGCTTTTTCGTTCTGCACTTATACATTTCTTACCGCACTTTTTTATATTGTTGCACATATACTAGATCGTGCTAAAGCTCGCTATTAAAGATAAACAACGATAAAACGTGAAAGTAGATTTTGGGTTTTTACTTGTTCTCTAACTTATAAAGAAGCCGTTTAGTATTGAGATAATATTTTTGAACTTTAATTAAATAATTATGAATAAATAAAATATCAAAATAAGAGTCGAGCATTTGAAAATAAAAAAATAATAATACGGCACAAGTGAGCCACTTGTTCACGCCAGCTGTAATCACACTCTTAAAATAATTGTTTAGCCGTTATCATAAAATGGTCCATAGTGTGACGCACTACACATTTCCGATACATCCGATAATGTTTGTCGGCCCCGCCGTTTTCCACGCTGTGCCCAAAGACCAAAGAAACCGCAGCAACACCACTCCTGCGACTCGGGCCCACGCCGCGCGCCCCTAATGCTCTTCACGCGTAGTTTCTCTTTCCGCGTTACGACTCGCACTCGAAGGCGCGTTACCCGAGAACGGCTTCCACGTGACACGGACCGCAGCGCGCGCCGGGCAGGCTTCTGACGCGCCGCCGGCGCCCGAGAGTGAAAGCAGCTCCGCGGTGGACGCGGAGTCCTCGGATAGATGCATCTGACCGCAGGGAGATTTATAGTTTGCACGTTCGCGCGGGCGCTCGTCTTTGCCCCCCCCCTTCCGCGCGCGACTGTCTCGAGTCCGGTGGATGGATTTCTCGCGCGTTCGAGGAAACACTTTCGGGAAGAGCTTTTATCGGTTTTATCGTTTCGTTATGCTTGTCGGGGGTTTTTTTGGAACACGTGCGCTGTGAAAATTAGGGAAGGAGTCTCAAGAGTGGTACTTATTGGTGTCCAATTTTTGTGTGAGAATCTAATAGAAAGAGGCTGGTTAATCGAGTTTTATTTGGTTGAAAATTCCAAATAAACTGTTCATCCAAAGCAGCATTTGAAAATGTTAAATTTTAGTTTTCAAGAATGTACAGTAAACAATTTTTATGTATTAGATAGCACTTGCTATTAGAAACAACAATATTAATGAGTTTTTGGTTTCTTTATTGGCTTCCGATTAAAAGGTAAAATGACATATAATTTCGACATATTCCGTTAATCCTTTCCGGACCACCAAAGTCCTTCTAGATACTCCTTCTTCAATTTCGTAGTATTATTTTCTAATGATAGTATAGAGTATAAACCTTTATAATTCAATCGTCATAACAGTGTCAGTCACGTGGGCATAATTAAATTTATATCCGGTGTGTATTTTTTTGCCTTTTGCCTGTAATTAGCAGTTTCTTATAATTCTTCGATTAAATAGCCCGTGGTTATGAACTTATATCCCTCTTTTGCGGCTTGACTTTTATATAGCTCTTTTATATAATTATACGCAATTATAGTGAAGATTGTTTAAACATACAGCTGCCGAAATCTAATAAAGGAATAAAATAAGTATCGTGTTTTCTTATAATTTTAAAATATATACAACGAAAATCTTTATAAACCAATATTCGAAAATGATATTTTTATAAGTATTTTATTTTCTTTATAATTCACCGTTACATTAGATACATTAGCAATTTATTAACTTGTTGTCCAATATATTCTACGACCTTAACTTGTGTTTTCTCAACGGCGCGTGGCGAAGGTACAACCCTCCTGTTTATACTATTAACCGGCTAGGGTAGTAATATTTCATGAGAAAGAACTCGAATGCCCTTTTGAACGTTGGGGATCAAATGTTCCGAGTAAGAATGCAGCCCGAACGTTCTAAATTAATAAGCTAATTGTATAGAATTTATGGTAACGTATTGTTATTGGGCGTCTAAAACACAGAAAAATTTTCAATTAAAAAGCAAATAATTGAAGCGCGCCGGTCATAAATAGATCCGTCACGCCATACCCATAAAATATCAATATAATATCTACCGAGGATTGGAATCCCTTCGAAAACCTCTGCTCGAAATTCGAAAAGGCCCCCGACTTATCAATAAAAGCTTCGTCGTTCTTACTGCAGCAACAATCAAGATTCAATAAATAATGCAATAAACAAGCGATATCACTTATTTCGATATCAATTGCACTCTGGCGCAGCTCTCCCATTACACTCGCGGGCGCGCGCATTATATAAAGATTTTCTAAGCATTAAAAGCGCGTTTACTCGCGAATCGATACAACAAAGGGTAGCCGCGGCTCGCGGCTCTCTCGATTAGGGCCACATGCTCTCTCTCTTTCTCTCTCTCTCACTACGAGCGAGCTAAAAGAAAATCTTCATAGAAGCGAAACGACCGCCGGATAATAACACGATAATTAGGTTCCGCGAAGTCGGGGGGGGGGGGGAGAGAAGGAGAAAAGAGCAGCTAATGTGCCGGGGAAGAATAGGAAGGCGCTGGGGTTTCTGTGGTGGCTGCGTGGCGTAAGAGAGGAGACCTCTCGTGACGACATTTATCTCGCGGAGGCCACTTTTGAACGCCGCCGCTCGGGTGCTCCTATGACGTGTCGGCGCTCGAGCGTTCTCGTGTCGGTGGCTGCTTCCTCCGTTTGTGCTTTGGACAAGTTTCGTTAGCCACGTTGTTTTGCTACTTTTTGTTAGTTTAACGGGATGGCAAAGGTAACATTTACCGATCGAGCGCTGGTGCGGAGGATATTGTTTATAAAAAAATAGATAGTGCATAATTAGCTAAAAAAAAGTGATCATTTCCTAGCTTTTATCATTATTAAAGTCTGTACGAAATTTCAGAGAGATACATTAAGTAATGTTGAAATGAGAGTGTTGCAAAGAATCTGAAATGATATCCGAAATATTGTGAATCGGAGAGAATCGTTGTAACATTCTCATTTCAACATTACTTAATGTATCTCTTTGAAATTTCGTACAGACTTTAATAATG
>JAWWEM010014489.1:0-23263 GCA_035582935.1 Ormyrus thymus | reverse complement strand
AGAGAGTGCTATACAAAATAACATGCGGGCTCCATAAGGGATACAAAAACAAATGTATATATATATATATATATATAGCAAATTAAAATAAATAAAAAAAATAAATTTAACATTTATTATATACTTCTAATATATAATTTTAAAAAACCTATTATAAATACGATTTAAAATGCACGATTACCTACGCAACTTTCTACCATCAAATCAGGACCTTCCATGCCCTCGTTGACAAAATACGGTGTGTAAAATGGGGAGAAAAGCTATTTCAGACTCATTTTCTCCCCTTGTTGTACAATGTACTATTAGCTTTTTCACGGAATTGTCGAAAGGCTGGTTCATTATAAAATAATATTAAGTTGTTTAAGGTAGTTCTATGGGCAGATATAGAACTTTTGTATATATAGATATACAGCACTGTGACTTTGCGTCATGGATGTAAACAAACGATGCGCGGTAGCAGTATATATAGATATACAAACGCGGGTAAAAATTACGAGAATAATTTTGAACGAGCTATAACTAATAATTTTGCACGCTAATGCATATTAATTTTTACACCTTTTTAAAGTACATAATTTTAGCTATAATTTTTTTGCTTTTGGAGTTTCTGGTATATCACTATCAATAAGAAAACTTGAAATTTCTTATGTATACGTGTGCCGTCGTCTGCTATACATAAGAGCCTACGCTTAAGAGCTTTATTTCAAACACCGTTTTCTCAAATTTTTGCACGCTAACTGGTCTGAAAATTTAAAGGTTTGTATGCTACGTACTTTAGACTACGTGCTTGCAAAGTCTTAATAATTTCTTGAATATGTCGAAAAACCATAGAAGCATCTTAAGTTTTGCTCAGTCCTATTAGATTTTGAAATTGTATCCCGCCGACTGAGCCGTCGGAGAGCGGGTGCTTACAGAGAAATTTTCTGAGTCAGGAATAGCGGGAAACAAGAGAAAAGAATTTAATAAATCAAAATTATATTTGATGCGTAAAATTAGAATTCGTGCCCTTCGCTTCCGCGGTGTTGGATTGTGAGCCTCGTTCCTTTTGGCTTGCTTAGGTACTAATAAATAATAACCTTCTGTAATGAAATATACTCGTTACAAAATAAAGTTTTTTAAGTAACTATTTTTGTTTTATATATTTCAGAAGACAATAATCTTCACTCCTACTATGATGTAGCAACTATAAAATTTTTGATTTTACTGAAATTTCAAAATTTTAAACACAATAAAGAAAAATGAGTATTTTTAAATCTCACTATTTCTTCGAAAGAAGCAGAAAACTGTTCATTTAAATAAACAATATTAGATTAATATTTAAAAAAAGCACAATTACTCGCCCCAAACTTGAAAATCTCTTTAAAAAAAAGTACTCGATTCTTTCAGTTCCAAATCCTAACGCCCCGAATGCTAACGATTCAGCAAGTAAATGCAGCAACTTCTGACAAACAGCAAGCTCGCGCATCAGGCTGCAGAAAAATTCTCACTCCCGCGGCGTAACGCCCATTTATTTCTCCCATCGCTCGGAGCAGTGGATCGAGGCGAGTCCTTTCGCGGCCTCCGGTCAAGGAAGCGGCGGCAGCAGCAGCAGCAGCAGCAGCAGTAACAGCAGTACGTACTTTACTCACTCGCAGGTATCACCGGAGGCGCCGGGGAGGATCTATGTAGGCCCGCCAAAGTTGCTTTTAAAATTTATAGCCGCGAGACGGCCGGCGCCGGAAGTACGAGCTCGTCGGGGGGCTGAATTTTCGGCCGCGGAGGAGGCGGGGAAGACGGACGATCCTCTCCAGCCGCCTGACGGGTACGAGCTGCTCTCATTAAAATTAATTATGCATTAGGCATGGAACGCCCGAGTACATCTTTGGAGCCTCGAGGAAGGAGATGACTCTGAAAGGAGGTGGGCTGGGAGGCTCGATTGGTTTTCGAAACTTGGCGGAGGACGCTGAGGTGCTAAGATTTGCTGGGGGGCCTTAATTTTTTTTCAATTTCAAGGTCTTTATTAAGTGTTCTAAATTCATGAGAGTACATTGAATTTAGAATCTGAGTTGTGCATATTTTCGAACGCTCTTTTGCTGAGAGTATTTGACAACTTTCAAATTTGACCTTTTTTTTTATTGAAATTTTTCAAAAAAATAAAAACTTAAATAAAACACGAAGTAAATGAAGATTAATTAAATTTTAAGTCAGAATAAATCAATAAAAAATGCATAAGATTCATAATAAAAAAAAAATATTTTAAAATAAAATAACAAACCGAAGACACTAAAACTCCATGAACCTCCCAAAAAAAAAAAGAACTTTCCAACACCCCAGAAGAGCGAATTAGAACAAAGAATCACGGCACTTGGCTAGAATTTATCTTCATGCTCTCTCGGGCCAACACCTCGCACTCTATGTTTCGCTCCTAAGTCAAAAAAGGCTCGCTCGAGGAGAGAGAGAGAGGAGAGCTCATAAAGTTGAAATCCAAAAGCCCGGCAGTTATGTGTACTCGCTCTCGTACATCCTAATTCCGGTCCGCTTGCACGCAAAGTTGCCGCTCCCGCCGCTCGGAATACGGGGCACGTCAGGCTCGTCGTTCGGCGCTCTCTCGCGTTTTGCATCCCTCGCGGGGCCGCCCCTTTGTGCGCGCATAAAGAGGGGCTCACGTGCGGCCGCGTATAAAAGCGAGAAATAAAGGCGTCTTGGCGGTGAAACCGCCGGAGAGGCCTCGCCGCGTGCGCGGCTGCGATCCTCCTTCCGCGCGGGCGGGCGTCTCGGAAGGAGCCCCGGGGCTGACGACCTCGAGAAAACTAATGGAGCCTGCGTGCTTACTTCGCGCGCCGGCGCGAATTTACTCATTACGCTGGAATTGCGTGCGCTTCGGGCCCTGATTCGCTTTGTCTTTATTGCGAGCGAGCTTACGATGATTTGTTGCCGGGCGGCGAAATTGGGATAGACTCGGGATGGTTCATTTTTAATGGCGCGCGGAGACGTCTAGGACGTTGGAGAATACGGGCTTGCATTTAGTTTCGCATTTAATTGGTTTAAATGTAATACAGTCAATATGTCTGTTAAAACTCTGTGTAAGATCAACTCTAATAACTTATGGTAAGGTGCATTTCGTGCACATAGGGATCGTATACATATTAATTTAGGATGTCCCAATATATATAAATTTCACCAATGTTAAGTTGTGTACAATGCTTACGTGTACGATTCTTATGCACAAAACGCACCTTACCTAACTAATGTATGCAGATATTTTTAGTTTCAATTAAATTATAATATAATCCTATTATAGTTCACGTGTGACGCCAATTCGATGCCGTCAATTTTACTTCTTAAATGTCAATATTTTTACATAATAATTTGTTCCTTAATAAATTATAAATAACTCAACGGTATCAAGATGTCAACGTACCATCGACGCTGCTCGACTACAATTTTAGGCTCCTCAATCGTAATAGAATCATCCTTCTTTCTAACTTTGATACCATGATAGGCGACCGTCGTACAGACGTCATCGGTTTTCTGTACTAAATCTGAACCGAGCGTTCTCGGCGCCGGTATATCCGCTTCGGGCGGATAGTCACTCCCGTCACTCTTTTCAACTGCGTGTCTGCTTTCAGTCCTCATGACACAGAATGTGCGACCCTCCCAGCAAATATACGTTAAATCTTCATCGCGAAAGGTCTGTCCCAACTTTAGATTTCCAAAGGGAATTTGCACATTCAACGACGTTTTGCCACTTCCTTTATAGCTCTCGACTTTATCGAATTTAACAAGTTTCACTCGCAGCGTCGAAAATTGTGCACTCGAAAATCACGAAGAACCAGTCCAACAATTACGAATGACCAAAGTCCACGTCCCAATTATCGCCGCGCGCCGATACGATTTTTCGGTCGTTCGTTAGAGCAGCGCGCGGACTCGACTGGAGTCGCGCTTCCGGCGCACTCGCGCTCAAAGTGCCCGTAAATGTTCAATTACGTGAACATTCGGGCGAGCCGGACGTTTACGCGCCCGGCGTCACGCTAACGCGCCGATTGTCAATGAACGCCGGCCGCGCGGCATTCGTTCGCTCATTATTTTGCCTCGGGTGGAGCGGCCGCGAGCTGGCTTTGGCTTTGCGCTCGGCGCGCTCTGTAAGGCTGGCAGTCGACTGATTTCGTATTGAGATTCTCTAATGGATTTACATGCCGAGGTAAGTTGATTGCGCGTGATGTGGTTGAATTTTTTTTTTTTTTTTTTAGGTGTTTATTGACCGATTCTTTTTATTTTACTTTTAGTCGATTAATATAATATTTTATGAGCATAAATGCATTTTTGATAAATTTTTGAAATTCGTTGACACTGAGAAAGAGATTGAAAAAAATTTTTCGATGAAAAATCAATAAAGCAACTTTTTATCATTTGATTGCAACTAGACTACTGCACAGACTAGGCAATACAGAGACGAATTCGCCAGCTTTCATTTCAATGAATAAAGATATAAATATTTAAAAAAAAATAGTAAAAAATAAATATTGCCACAAAAAACTCGAAAAAGTTTTTGTTGATTATAAAAAAACCAAACCAAGTTCGAAACAAGTATATGTTGGTGAAGGCGCCTCGCGTCACTGTGAATTTAAATAAACAGACTATAAAAACAATACAATGTAAATTAAAAAAAAGTAAACGTGCCGTCCGCAAAGACCGCCCCCGAGCTTCCCAACTCAATTGTCTGAAGCCTCCCTCTAAATTTCCAACGCGCAACAAGAAATCAGCCAGCCAAGAGCGAAGAACACATCCCCAAAAGAAGCAAAGAGCTCCTAGGTATAACAAGCGAGCGGAGAAACGATTTCGCGAGGAATAAGAAGCAAAGAGGTAGAAGAAGAAAAAGCTCTCGTCTGGAAAAAGTCCATTGTCTTGTAGTCGCGAGCGAGGCGCCTCTCACTCTTTTCCGCGACAAAGCGCGAGTCCCTCTCTCTCTCTCTCTCCCCGGGGACACTCCGGCGCGCCTCACAATTTTTGCATGAGACGCCGCGCAGTTTCGCGTTATGCGCGCGCCCGCGAAATTCCGGGCGCGCCGGAGGATTGCAAATTTTCGCGGAGAAAAAGGTGGAGAGAGACAGAATGAGAGAGAGAGAGAGAGAGAGAGGGACGCGCGCGCGCAGCTCGTTACGTATGCCTGCGAGGCGCGATTGAAATGCCGTCCGCGTTGCCGAAACGTTTGACTTGCGACGTCGGGGCGCGTTTGAGCCGATGTATCTTAACTCCCGCTCTGCAAATTTGTTCGGAATGTTGGCCCGGGAGAGGAAAGGCCGGAAGGAAAGGGTAGCTGGCGTGTTGGATTAGAAAGAGGGAAAATAGTGCTTTTAGCCTTTTGTGCGAGAATTCTTTGTCGATGTACGTTTATACACTTGCTCCTAGATTCAAGCGAGTGGATAAACGGTAGGAGGAGAAATTGTTACGCGCAGAAAAATTTGGGTTAAAATTTACTCCTAAATTTGAGTGAAACTCGGGCGATTTTGACAGTGGGGTGAATTCGATCCCAACAATACACTTGTAACATTTTACAATGGTGGTATGGGTAATTTTTCTCCTCCCTCATTGTAAATACATACACTGAAAAGAAAATTTAATTGAATTGCTTACATGAAAAACGAAATTTCCGCCGATAACATATATTATTAAATTAAAGACAAATGCTATTGAATTAATAAAATATTCTATTAAATTCATCTAATGCCATTGAATTAATAAGATATTTCTTTAAATTAATTTCTTTACTTTTGTTTCAATAGCATTTGTTTTTAATTTAATAAAATATATGTTATCGGCGAAATTTCGCTTTTTATGTAATCAATTCAATTAAATTTTTTTCTCAGTGTAAATATATACACGTACATATGTATACCAAACAAAATATCTCAGTAATTTAAACTTGTAGCACAAAAAAAAAACTTTTTTGCCCGCTTTTTAAAAAAGCGTTGATTTTAATGTATTTGCATTATTTATTTAGTAAATTTGTAATAATTCGTCGTTTATTAATTACATTTGCAATAATTGCATAGAAATTAAAATTACCTTTGTATAATGTTTGAACAAGAGCGTGGTTGCCGTGTCAAAAAATAGTCACGTCAGCCCCGCTTAACACGTACGAAAAAGAAACGTGAAAATACGTCCGCGCGTTACAAAAAATATGGCGTGCACCGAGGGTTAAGTGGGCTTTTTGACCTCGTGTGGTTGCAGCACTCGTCTGCGGCTCGGGCTAACTCGCCTTGACTCGTACCGCAAACTCCACACTCGGTCTAAAAAAGCCCACTTTACGCCCTTGGCACACAATATACTATTTTATATTAATTTAAAATAGATAGTAGAAAAAAATGTTTTGAATATCTTTAGTGATCTTTAGTAATTAAAATTATAATCAAATGCTTAATAAATAAATTATATTCTACATATGTCATTGGTGTTCAATTTTTTATACAGATAAACGATGCTCATTCAAATGAGCGCTCTAAATCGCAGATAATCTATTTTGTATGTTTTCCAGCGTTTTAGCAGCGTTTTGTCAGCGAGGGAAGTTTCACTCGAGGCGCGGGCATCCTTCTTTGCGTATCAAAGTCGAGCAGCTGCTCGATCAATAAATAATTTGAAAGCACCTTCGACAGGATTAACGTGAAAATTCGAGACCGCGATACCTTCACAATAGATGATCATCGCGCGGCATTCCGGGCTCATTAATCAAAAGCTTGCCCGGCGAATACACTTTCCGCGCGTAAACGCGCATAAATCCCAGCCGCGCGTCAGCGGGCGCATTGTTTAGTAAGCCTTCGTCCGCTCGATTCTAAAATTGCGCGCGCGCGCAGCCGCGGCAAATTTATGCGCTGATTGCGAAAGGCTCGAAGTACCATTGCGGCCTCGTCAGGCGTAAAACCGAGGCTCGCGCATCGATCTCTCTCTCTCTCTCTCCCCGCGCGGGCTAATATTCGCGTAAAACTGAGCGCGTATGATATTATATCGCAGAAGTGGCGCGCCCTTATCCGAACGGCGGTATCTATGATCTGGGGCTTAGTATCTAGGGTTTTCTGCTTCCCGGCGAGAGCTACGCGGAATATATTACCGCGGACACGCGGCGCCGCATTATACCCGAAGTTTACCGGCGGAGGGGGAGAAAGAGACGTCGGAGAGAGAAATTAACCAACAATGGTAATCCCATTCTCCCGCGGAGCCAATTACCGGCGACCCAATATCTTCTACGGAGGAATAACACTTCCGCGACCGTCTCGAATCTTGCCGTGTAGCTTAACGTTATGGAATTTACGCGGGCTTGCGAAGGCTTCCGTGCTTCGCCGCTTGTGAAACTTGAAGATGCCTTAGAATTTACACTTTTCTAAAGTGTCTTGAAATCGGAGCCGCATTGCATAACAAAATTGATTACCTTATGTTTAACGCTTTCTAATTATTCTTATCATATAATGTTTAGGAATGAAGTTAATGAAAAGATTGACGTTTGAATCAGCATCAGTATAATGCAAATATAAATATTATTGAATTTGTTTATTGCCGTAATCTCTGTATCACTGAAAGCTCCATCTCCATTACTTCGTACCGCCAAGCACGCAGCGATCATATCTCTCTCTCTCTCTCTCTCTCTCTCTTAAGGACCTCGAGCCCTTAGCCCTTCAATAAACATCATCAATTCAATTCAAATTCTCTCTCTCTCTCTGCCTCTACTCAACGCGATCTCCTCTAGAGGTTCCTCATTCAATTCCGTCATCATCCTCTACAAAACGACAAGTCCGGCAAACCCGGTGGACCAACGATATCAGCGAATGGATGCAATCAATAATCGCCCCAACGACGTCTTATCTCCATACAGCCGTGAATCACTGAAAGCAGCGCGGCCCGTCCCTCTCCGCACTCGGCGATCCCCTATGAACGGGCCAATTCAGAGGCCGACGCGCGCGTCACTCGCGCGCTCGGCTTTCCCGCGCTTATCTCGCAGATACCGAATGCCTGTTAATTAGAGTCCGAGGATCCGGTCGCGCTCTCGAGAGGCGAGAGGCACCGGCTAGCTGTCGCCGGGGGGGGGGGGGGCGGGGGGGGGCGGAGACGAGCTCTCGCTCGCGAATTATTAAAACGTCATCGGGCGGCGAGAGCCGGGGAGCTTAACGGCTGCGCGAGGCAAACTTTCCTGAAAGCTCGCGCGAGCGCAGCCTGCAATTATGCGACCCGGGATACAGAAACGAGCGATAAGTGCCGCGTTGTACCGGGGAACGGAGGAGTTACGAGTTGCCTACGGTGAACCATCTTTTTTGGGGGGAGGAGGGGGGGGGAGAATTAAAGTTTCGTGCCGCCGGTGATGAAGTGTGCTTAATTCGTTGCGTAAGTGGGAAGCGATTTTGCTGTTCGGATCGTTTCCAGGAGAAATTCGCTCAATCTTTTGAGGGAGACGAATTAGTTTGCGGTGACTGTAATAAATTCAGTTGCCAGTATTCGGCGTGTCTGATGAATGAATTTTGTACTTATATTTCAAATTGACGACGAGCTGCTTTGGTATTATAAGCGGTTTTAAATTCTCAATTTTGCCTCGCTGAAAAATCTTATTCAAATATTGAATAAGTTTTTATTTAGGGCCGAATGTTAAATCCTATAACAAAATTCGATTTGAAAAAGGAATCATAAATTTCTCTTTTCGTTTCAGAAATCGATTCTGCATTTCCATTCCAATACGTTAAGGTCCGGTAAATCTCATTCGACTTTTAAATTAAATTTGTCTTGAAACTAAAATTTAACATTACTTAAACGTTCGCTCGCCAACGTTCAATTTTAGAAACGCTCTATCAACTTAATACTCGTCCCAGAACAAAAAAAAGAACCCAGACCTTCTCGTAACAAAGCGAAGAGCGCCCAAAAAGCGTTCCGCATTACCGCAGAAAAATTTTTCGAATTACACGTAGCAAAGTTTTGCCCTTCGCTCGCGAGGCGTTCCGTTTTCTTTATACATCGCTGCTCCGACGTGCGATTGCCGTTGAACTTTACGAGCGGACCTTACACGTAAATGCGCTTCTAGCCCGGCTGAGCGGCTTGGCTCGGAAATTTTTTAGAGGGAAAATTTTGATCTCCCGCTCGTTTCCGTAAAGCGGTTTTACCGAGTGGTAAGATTTAAACTTTATACGTTAGCTGGGAATATTTCGCGGATTCTTTAACAGCTCCGCGCTGGAGTCTCTCGGTTTTATACTTTGTGTAAGAATAAGAACTTTTACGATTTTCGGACGTGTGGAACACTATTGAAGGGAGAATAGACCCGTGACAGCTTATGCGAAATTTATGCATACGAATTTATGTTTCTTATTTGCGATGGAAAAAAATGAGATTTCTGACGCTAAGGCAAAGAGCTTCTCACTTTATAGAAAATACATTTTCTGAACGGGCGAACTTGCGCAAAACTCTCTCGTCTTTTGATGCAAAAACGAAACCATGAAAAACTAAATCATCGTAAAAATCTGAAACCGTACAGTAGGCCAGGCAAATCAACAGGTACCGCAGCCGAAAGCAAAAATCCTCCTGGCCGGAGCGTAAGCTCGCGCGAGGCGATAAATAAAGCACCCGAAGCATCCCGGGGGCGCGACAGACGCGACTCGTCGCGATCAGCTGTCCGCCGTGAATCACCCAGGTGGCGCGGCGCTCGTACGAGCGCGTCGCCTTTAAAACGACCGCAAATCCGGCCCCGAGTCGGCGAAACGAGCAGTCGAAACTTTTGTGGCTCTCGTCCTCGCGCACCAAGTCCGACACATGTACGCGCGGGAGAGGGCGAACTGACGGCCGCGATTTTTCCTCCTTTCCCGGCTCGGAGCCGACGGCGGCGACGAGCGCCGCGCTCGAGGACCGATAATGAAACAACCGAGTTAAGAGCGCACGTGGCTCGCCTGGTTAATAGCGCAGCCGGGGAGAGAGAGAGAGAGATCGCGTCGAACCTGCTCTGCCCCTTTTCCACCTTTTCGATATACGCTTTGATACTTGGAGCTTTTCTCGTCGGAAGCTGGGAGCCGGCGGTTAATTGTTTTATTTGTATTTGGTTTTAGGGGGGGAATGGATGGTAGGGTGATTGAGGCGGAGAAAATTTATGTTGAGCATATTCCGTTGTGAAATGAAAAATTTAATTTTCTGCAACTTGAGTCAGAAATTATTGATGCCAGCGACCTTTGACTTTTAAGTAAAAACTTAAATTTGTTTTAAGAAATCGGGGTTGAAGTAAAAATCCTTAATAGTATTTTTTAGTTCTGACACTCAGCGCAAAATGTGAGAATGGTTTTTGCATATTAAGATCAGCCAGCGGTCTCCCATTGAATTATAATGATCGTCGGCAATGGCTGCATTTTTCAAATTGTTAAGAAATGCAAAATAGAAGTTGAAAAGTTTTCATCAGTTCCAACGCAGAAACGCCAGTGTGTATAAATTCTTTTATCCCGAGCTTCTCTTCCTCCTCCCTCACTACCGATCACACAGCTTGAAAGCGCGCTCTTGTACTCACGGAATCAGGGGACAGGTATATACCCCTCCCCCTCTCTCCCTCTCTCTCTCTCTCTCTCTCCCACTCTTTCGTGCCTTTTTTTCGTAAATGGAAACTGCCCGACACCAATGGGAGAGAGAGAAAGTTCCGACAAAAAGACGCGAGGGAATTCCGATGGAGCTTAAGTGCTTCCTGAACACAAAAGGGGTACAGAGACGTGTTCGGCAAGGCTTTATCCGCTCTCGCCCTCCTTTTTCCGTCCTTCTTGTTTTGTAAATCTGATATCTGTCGAATTATGAATTCCTGATTTCGAAATCGAAAACTTTGTATTTCGAAGTAAAACCATTTTCCGCTCGGTTGTAAATTACTGCCCGGACTTTGTTAGCAAGTTACTAAATGGAAGGTTCTAGGGGGTGAAATTTATACGATCGTAATATCTCTCGGTTTTACGAAGCCCATCAAATTCACTTAAATCATAAAAGAAGAATGTTGCCCTATGCCCGGCAGTAAGAAGAACAGCTCATTCATTTTTACAGCTTTTTACTGCTTTTCAAACTCATTAGAGCCACTAATTTATTACTTAAGCCCTTCACTCAATTTTTCAGCTTAACTCTTTAAGCCTCTTCCTATTCTGCCCTTATTTACGTTCTCGCGCCGAAGAACGAAGTTTTTATCGACCGTGCAAATTATGCACGAGTCTCGGTCGCGAAATTTCGAGTTCGGCTTAACGACGAAAAAGCAGAAGCACAAATCACTCGAAAGGTGTTTCTGTTTTATTTGTTTAAGTAACCAACTAAAACATGCGGTAATTTAAATTGATAGAAAGGTGCAGTAATTCACGTTTGGATGTACTTCCAACTGATGTTATTTATTCGTTGATAATCAGGTCCAGACAGTGAGATAAGCTTTATTGACTTAAATTATATAACTTAGAATATTAAACTTACTTAAAGATTCATTTATCCGAAATTCGCAAAATTCGGAAGCCCGCAACTTTCTCAGACGAGTCTGGATTTTAATGCATTTCATAAATTCGAAATCCCATTACATTCCATCAGCCGACAGCGGCCAAATCCGGCGGAAATCAACGGCAAAACCGGCCGCGCAACACGCTCGGTACATAATGCAGGGACAAAAAGCAGGGCCTCCGCGCGACCGGAGCTCGAGAGGGGATGCGCGCTCCGGGTCGTAAATAATTGCCGGGGGGCTGCGCGAGGGGCTGCTGCAGCGAGTACCGCCGACGGCCCCCGCGCAGCACCTAGGAGAGCGCGATTAAAGCCTTGCGGCGCTCCTCCTCCCGACCGATATCCCGGTCAGCTCCCACGTGAGCCGCCGCGATGCAACTTTAACGAGCGACAGTTCCTTGCACTTTAATCCATTATCTTCGCTCCGCGAGCCCTTCGTTATACGGCGGGCGCGGAGAAAATATGTAGTCCGTAAAGACTTCCGCCCAACCCCCCCCTTTTTTTTTCCTTTTCTTTCTCTACCCCCCCGAGGCGCCCAGCCGCCGCCGCTATGAGCGGGATATTATTATTCTTTATTCACGAGCCGAGACTCGGCGGGACTCCCGCAAATTCAAATGCAGCTTTGTTGTTGTTTTTTTTTTTTTGAGTTTCTTTTTTACTGTTTTAAAGGGAGCTGTAATTGCGGGCTCTTGGCGTTGGTACAAGCTTTGGAGATTCTCGCTATACCCGCTGAGAAAATCCTTGGCTTGGAAGGAGACCCGCAACTTTTACCTAGCCACTTAAATTATTAGTTTCTGCAGAGGGAGTATAAGAATATGAGAATAAACAAGCGGAGCTGCCGATGCCTACGCGCTAATCTTTCCTTCGAGTCGTCCTCGTATCGTCACGCTGACGCGTGCAATTAGACACACCTTTGACGCGCGTCATACGAGAGAACCAAACGAGATTCCACGGTCAGAATTGAGTTTTTAGTCGGCAAGGGGGGAACGTAAAGCCTCGACGGTTACTCGATAGATTTCGAATTCCCTATGCGAGCACGCGAATCCTCGAAGGGATACCGGTGCTAATGAAGCGCCGGGAACGCGATAAGCCTCTGCATAAGGAATGCGCCTTTCTGGTTCGCTATTCGATAGATGTATAATTCTGACCGAACTGAGTTTGCTTAATTATATTATTGAACCGAGCCGAGAATGGATCTACTTATTATTTGAGTTCGTTATTTTAACTGGATTATTTAACTTTTTAAAGGAACAAGCGACATTCAGGCGCGCTTCGCGCGCTCCAATTTTATCTATTAGAAATTTATTCCTTGTGGGAATTTCAAACATATTTTTTTGAAATTTCATTTATCTATGATTCACTGCCATGTAGAATTCAATTTTCAATTTTGAGGTTATGAATTCAAAATTTATTCGAATATTTTTCATTATTCAGCGTTAAGTAGAAGCTATTAAGATTTAGTTATATATTTTTTACATCTGGAAATCAATATTCAGTTTTAAAAATTTAAAGAATTCATAATTCTGACATTCAAACTATATTAACAAATCAAATCAAGCCTTTAAATGCTTCAACATGGCCGCTCATTACTTTTTTAAGCAGGGATAACGAGTTTTAAAGAATAGTGGAGGTATGGGTAAAAAATGTTCATTTTATTATCACTATGATTTCTAAACGAAATAAAGAAGAAGCACGAATAAGCGCGCTGTGCGATCAAGTAATTCCCCGAGTAATAAACGAATACAAATTCCACCTGCAATTATCGGGGCCATTTCATTTAGAACTAATCTCAGAAACTTCCTGTTAATTTCCACATCTCGACGGTCAATTGGCAGTTACATCGGTGGAAACGAGCGGGTCCGCGGCGCCCGAAACCCGTAAAGCCCGGCGCTCCGGCAATTTTCGACGTCATCGCGAATCCGCTGAGCGACAAATCACCGCTCTGGCTGCCCCGGAAGCTGGCCGGAGCCGGAATCGGAACGAGCAGTCCGGCGCACGGGTATGGCCTGCTATCGGAAAGTCGCGGTCCATTGGCGGAGGCTGATATCGGGAAGTACCCGGTACATCGAGCCTGATTGTCTTGGCTTCGCGGACCTTGACGAGAGAGGACAATGGCGATATGACCTTCGGGGAGGTAATGGGTTGTGCTACTGCCGCAATGGAGTTTCGCTGGATTGTGGATTTAGGGAGCTCTCGAGTACAATGTTTTGTTGTTTTTCTCGATCAAGAACCCTAGTAGAAATAAGAGTATTTTAAATGGTGTAGTTAAAAGTGGTTTGTGCGCAGTAATAATGTTAGAAAAATGTAATCCCGAAAAAGGGCCAAAAAATAGGCCGTAAATCGACAAATTTAATACAAATTTTTTTCGATTTAATTATAAAGTATAATTTGGCCAAATATTGCTCAACTTATCTGAGCCCGAATTATTAAAGTTTTTAACCCTATTCTTCGATCTTTTAATTTGAGAATTACACAAAGTAATGTGCGAGTCAGGCTTAAAAAGCATCAGTAAACGTGTACAAAAGTTTTGGTACATAAAAATATACATTTTTATTATATAATAAGCGTTTCATATTCATATTCATATTCCATATCAATGCATGGGCTTTTTACCCAGACCAGAAAACTGTGGTAAAATTACTTAAAAAAACTTTACCTTTAGGCATGATAGTTAGCCAGAGATTTGGCCAATATTTGGCCACCTGCCTAGTGGAATCGGCTAATTTCTGTTCGAAAAATGGAATTAACCTACCAGGGAAAGTTCAATAGAATATTATAACTGATATTGCACGAGTTCGTCTTTCGAAAAAAATATTATTTTCAAAGTATCTCGGATGATTGCTTTAAAGAAACAATGTACCTCGATAAACTGTAAAAAATTTACCGCTGTTGTCGACTGCTCGCAGTAACACTCGTTCCTTGATCTCTTTGTTCTAGAATGCATTCGCCCTCGTACGCGAAGTTGACAACCGCGCCGGAAGGCGACTCTGTAGTTGAATTCGAATCACGCACTGCGAACAGCCGTAACTAAACGCCGAACGACTTTCCCGCCTGACGATATTACACATTGTGCGTGATCGCAATGAGTCACGTCTTTATTTCGACCGAAAACTTCAGAAATGTTAAACTGTAAAATACTGCAATAAACAGTTTTTTTTTATTATTTAAGTAACGGCCGTTGGCGGGAAAGAGGAACAGTTCCGAAGTATTATTCGAAGTTTATTTTCATCTTCTGATCTCAAACGTAATGGTACCGTTTTCATTGAAAGTACCAGGTAATGCGTTAATGTTTCATAAAGAACAAAATCAACCATTTTTCCCATTTCCCAGACTTTAAACTGTTTTACTATTATTAATAAAGTTTGCTTTAAAATACCTGCAAACATTTCTCACCAACAACGCAGTAGTTTAATATTAATGTTTTCACCGTCATAAAAATGCACTTTCCTAAAAAAACAGTGCAAAGCCTAAAGAGATTAGTACGTGCAAAGAAGACAGCGGTGACGCATCACTATGGAAGGCTTGCAGATTCAAAGAAATCCCGGGAGCGACGTGTACGAGACTTTTCCATCGACGCTGAAAAGGACTCCGGACGGTTTTGCTCGGGAAATCGGACACCGAGTATCGGCGCGCGCGATACTTTCGAAATCCCTTTATTCTCCTCGACTTCGCTCCTCCTGGAATCAGCCTTTCGTGCGCCTCTTCTCGGAGGACGCCTCGGTCTCTCTCTCTCTCTCCCTCCCTCTCTAAGCTGATTCGCTTCGCCGCGGAAAACTGAGCTGCGGAACGGGCGCGACGGCTTCTTCCGCGAATCGCTCTGGGCTTTACAGATGATTGGCATTTCCCCCGAGTCGGCGTTATGTTTATAAAGAAGACATATACTTGTTTTCGGCCTTGGGTTGTTTTTATTTTAAAATTAATATCAAATAAAGACTTCTTGTCTGTAAAAAAATGTACACAAGTGGAAATTACTACTTAATTTTATTCGAAATCTAATAACTGATTTCAAAAGTTAGATAATCGACTCTGTATCGGATTTTTAAATTTTGCTAAACGAATTCACAAGAAGCTCGACGATTTGCTTTGCTCTGCGATTTGCTCGATGATTTGCTTCTTCTGAGACATCCTAGAAACTTTAATGTATCAGTACTATTGTTTTAATTTATTAATGAACATTTACAAACTATTTTTTTTTTTAAAGTTGAATTTCATTTTCCATAAGAATGGATGTTATAGTACATTATGACCCTGGTAGAAATTGAAAACATTTTCAGAGCATTTTTTGACCAGTTTTTCATAAATGGTCAAAAAATACTTCATAATTGGCCAATAAATGCTAAAATTTAATCTCAAAGCATTAAAAATGGTTTGATTTCTACTAGGGGATACGGGTGTGGAAGGTAATTATTTACTGCATGAGACGTTTTTCGCAGGAGCGAAGCGAGTGAGGAAAACCGCATGCGGTAAAAAATTACCTTACACACCAGTGTTATACAGTATTTTATACCACGAGAACTTAAAAATCTTGTCAAAGTTGCGATTTTTAGGTTAGAGTGGTATAAAATCTTTTTCTTCTCGGTTCCATTTCTTTGAAAATAAAAGATGGAAAAATTTGAAAAAATTCAGAGGTTACTTTTTTAGTATGAAGAACAAACTATTAAATTTTTAAAGAGATGGTAGATTTTTTAAATTCCTGACAAGCGTCTTTAATTTTGAGAGCCTCTAAGCTGATTAGAGAACCGAAGGAAGACTGCTGGAGTGTGCTGCTGGTCATCATTCTCGAAAAGCCGGTGATAATTATGGGCTGCTTTATACCCTAATGCCCCAGGATGTTGCGGTCGCGTAAACGAGCAGCGTCATTAGTGAAGAATCTTCTAGTAAAGTCCGTCTTCTGTACGTTTAGTTTTTATATTACTTTTAACAAATTTTATGCAAATTCTTTAAAATTAGCCGAGTGGAATCAAGATAATAAAGAAGTAGAGAAATTAATAAAAGTAATAAGATGAATTTCGTGAAACTTAAGTTCCATTTTAGCCTAAATTTTTTTATCTCCTCAACTGGTTTTATGATGTGGAATTTTGGCGGGCAGTTTATCTAGACAGGAAATTCAAAGAAGGATCTTCATCCGATCTTTCGTATAAAACACAGATAAAAACTGTGACGAATAAAATTATGTAAACTGTAATTCAAGACAATAGATAAACTATTTAAATCCCCTAAAGATTCGGGAAAACGGGTAATTTTCGAATAAAAGTCAAACTACATAAATCCGTTAGACCCTGAACGAAAAGCTGGCGTAGGCAGCAAAAAACCTTAGCCGACGCCGCTAATTCATCGTCGTTTCACGCCGTATCTATTATTTTAATTTCACATCATAATTAAGATTATCTTTTACCGGAAGATCGGTTGTAGAAGGCTTTGGAATGGTGCTAAATACTTTTGTTTATAAACTGTTTTAAGAACTTAATTAATTTAAGTATAGTTTTATTGGCATTAGATACCGATTCTATTACGCCGTTACACAAATTCTGTATTACAACGCAAATTCACATATGAATACAAATTCTATATGAACGCTCGCTCGCATTTTTAAATACATACAATCAAATACCCTAAGAGAGACAAGAGAACTTCGCAACGCATAGTTTTCTACCTACACATATATTTACATTTACACAATTTGATTTGTCTGGTCGGGCTTTATTACATATGAGTTTTATCGTTAAATAAAAATAATGCATTACATTTTGTGCGCGGTAATGCGCGACTGCGGACTTCAAGGCTTATTTCTATTGAACTAATGGTGTTAATTAAACTCCACCATACATAAAATTGTTCATTATGAAATAAGGAATAATTCTGTGTATTTTTTTTTATTCCGTTTGGAAAGAAAGGGGGTCAAATTTTGTTATAAACAAATAAAAACTTCTTTTTTGGCTCATTTTTTTTGTATTTACAGAGTCAAAACTTATTGTTTATAACATTATATGTAAATATTATTCCATATACTCCTACTGAAAATTGTTCAATTTTATAAAAACGATTTCATTCCTGAGACAAAATGGAACAAAACTATAAGTTTAAAATGCAAATCCCATACATAACCTCGCGTACACGGCGTTTTAAACAATTAATTTGTTAATAACTTTTTCAAAAAACAATTTACAAAAAAAAAACACCCTCGATATTCGTAATCAGCGCACCAAAATAGGTCTAGAAAACTTGGGTGAGTGACTGGACTTACATCGGCTACGAAAACCCCCTGGGCCCCTAGATTATAAGGTAGAAAAGTTCCTTGCCTTGGCACTCCTGACCGAGCCTTCGTTAACTTGAAATTTCATGCCGACCATCCTTTTCATACTTACCGAAGTTATGTCGTCGTTTTTACCGACGGTTATAGATTGAAACTTTATCGAATAGATTAGGAAAATCAATTAATATTAAAATATATACACTGTTTACAGTAAAATAAACTAAAGTGAAATATTAGAATATTAAATTAAGTAGCTTACTATAGCTTTCTTTTCAGACTTGGTAATCAGAAACGGAAGTTTAAAAGTTGGAGCAATTTTTTTAAAGTCTTTGCAAGTGCTTAAAGTCACTTTTTGTTTTAAACCTAATAATTCAATCTCGATGTCTACTTTATCAAAAGCAGCAATAAATGTATTTGGCGTGATTTGATGTGGTTAGTGTTTAGCTTTGCATTTATATGCAATTTTACTTTACTAGGTTTTTTTGCTCTTTCTTGCCTAGATTTTGATTATAATGTTAAGTCATTGTTCAGTTCGAAATCATAACTAGTTACATCAACTGTAAATCTGTCTATTCAAATATTTATTAATTTTCAAATAATTTACCTGCTAAAGAATACCGAAGAAGTAAACATTTTATAACTGCAATACATAAAACTTTTTTTAATAGGATAAATTTTTTTTCGATAACATTTTAACTGCAGCTTGAACATTTTTTGAAAGAGTGCAAACGAACTAAGGCTTTTACGAAGACAACTAAACGTCTTTTTTTCAAAACAAAGACTTTTGAAGAATTTGGAAGCGAAGGAAGTTTTTAGTTTCGATGATGTAATTAAAAATTACGACAAAAAATTGTATGCTGCATTTTGTCTATCGTAATCTCCTATTTATTTTACTCCATTTTTCTTTCAGTAGACCTTTTATATATTAACATATTTTGATATCAAGTCACTTTCTTACTAAATTTCAATGTTAAAAATTATATTAAGCGGATGCTATACAGTCAAGCAAGCAATTGGTATAGCGTTATCATTTAACGATGCTGCAAGCCTCCATATATGTTGTTTACCTCTAAGCATGTAATTTTTATTAATAAAACATTTTATTACTTGTCAACAGGAACGTTTTCAAATTTTCCTCAAAACTGTGATAAAAAATAAAATGAAATGAACTCTTTCGACTTCCTTTTTCAAGCTACCAAAATATACGTCAAAACTACATTTAAGAAAGTAAAAAATAAAATACACTCCCCGTAAAATTAATTTCAGCCACTTTGTCTCTGCCCAAAGAAAGTTTTCACTTTCACTTCCAGAAACCAGAGCACAGTGCAGCCCAGAAACTAGCAATAAAGCTCCATCAGACTTGACAGACCCACCCTAATTAGCCAAAAACTGTCTCCTAATGAATAGTATTAAATTTGAGCATACGAGGAGCGGAGAGAGAACGGGAGAAAATTCAAGATCGCAGCCTCTAACAAACGATCGGGAACTCTTGGATTCTATCAGATAGTCGTAACCCCCCCTCTGGCGATAGCGGCTCGCTCGCGGACTCGCGGGACGGAATGGCTTCTCGTAACTCCCCTGATAACTGGGGGGGAGGGGAGAAAGCAGGAGCTCCCCCCCTCACCGCGCGCGCGAACAAAGCCGGGGGAGAGCGTCGAATGTAAACATAAGGATTTGCGAGAACGCATTCGCTTTTATCGTTGCACTAAAATTTCACGAGGATTCTCAGCTCTTTCTCTCTCTCTCTCTCTCTCTCTCTCTGTCTCTTTCCCCCGCCGGCGATGCCAGCAGCCGGGAGGGGAGAACGAGCGAAATGTTTAAATACGAGCGGCGGCGGGAGAAATACCTGCGAGGTCGTCGTTCAGGGATGCTCGATGGAAATTTTCAGATATCTCGTCGGGCGTTTGCTTTGGCTTGCATCGGGGAGAGCTTACCTGGAAGTGGTAGGCGTTTCTTGATCCATGGCTACGAAGCTTTCCTCCCTCTGAAATGTACAATTGAAAACTGAGCTTTATTTTTAATGTTGAGAATGGATGTTAAAGGAGATATAATATTAGTAACAATTAATCTGTGGAACTAATAATAAGTTTTAAATTATATCGCAGTAGTAAGCAATGTAAATTAAGTCTCCGTTTTATTTGACAAGTAGAACGTGCCGATGAATCAAATGAAAGTACTTTCAATATTTTGCAACTTAATTTAATTTAATGGATATATCTATTTCAGGAAATTGATCAATAAAGTTTGCCAAAACTTGATAAGATTTTCACAATCCCTTTCACAATTTTCTTTAGAAAATTGAATAAATTCAAAGTATTTTCTGAATTCTCAGAATTAATTAAAACCTTAATTTCAAGTATCTCTCGTAGTAACACGTTCATCGTGCATTCATTAATTATCAACTATCCCAGCATAATCTCTTTTGTTCGAAAAAAAAAAATACCACTCGCTCTCATTGCGCAATGAAAACCCGCGCGTCTAACGCACAAAACGAACCCCGGGAACAATACCTCCCAAAGCGCTTAACAAGCCCATTGAAAAGCTCGCACATTTCCACTGACCGCTAGAAAAGGGCCATCACCGGCAGGCCCTCGTTCATCGAGCCCTGGCTCGCGTCTTCGCGCGCCGCGGCCAGCCGGGCTAATTGCGCGCTCGCCGCGACGCCTCTCTGCGTCTGACGGAGCCCCCCGCGCGCACATGCTCGTCCGACAATTGTTGCCGCGCCTCTGCGCCCGGAAAAGCAAGCCGCTCAAGTTAATTGAATGGTTTTGCAAGCGCCGGCGCCACGGTCCTCCTGCCCTCCTCGGCCGCGTCCTTCCGCTGCGGGACGCCGCCGAGGTGCGTCGGGAGTAGCTATTTTTCCCTGCTCGTACGCTGCGCACGCGGGACTCTGGGTCTATTGTTCGATCGTAGGGGAATTAATGCTGGATGGCAGCTTTATTTGATGCAAGGCTTCGTGCTCGCTGAATGTGGGTTCGCGAAGCTGGAGACGTAGTAATTAGAGGCATTTACGAACAATGGCTGTGTGTTTCTTTTTAAATTCTCGCTAAATAGGTGGTTTTATTAACCTTAAATTTTAGCAAGAAATATTTCATTGAATATTTACTTTTAATTAAGTTTACTTTTACAAAAAATTCTTATTCTCGTGCTACGCAATGTTTTCGCCAAGAGTAATAATGTTTACTGTAATAATAAAGCTGCATAAATTAAGAGAAAATTTGCACTGTTTACATTTCAAACCCATAAACGTCTTTTTTTTTTTTACAATCGGACAAATTTTCGAAAACGACACACTAATTACATCAAACGTTCTCACTCGATAACATTAAATAAATACCAAAAATTATCCAATTATAAATTCTCAGCCATTTCCCTTTTTCCCCAGTCTCTTAGGATTAACCAGAAGGTAACGAGCCCTCGCCCCAACATTATCCCCCCATTCAAAAATCGCATAAAAATTACAGCGCCTTCCCCGAGCTCAGGCTCGGCACGACAAACAAAGGCTTCAAATAAAGGGCAAACAGGCGGTACCTCGGCGATACCCCGCAAATGAGTACTTTTTCCCGCGAGTTCCAGCGGGGAATAGACGCTCGTTCCCCCCCCCCCCCACCCCGGCTCGTTCAACGAACCGTACCTCGTTCTCCCCTTGTATCTCCTTCCAGCTCTCGCTTTGCGCGCGCAGTTCCGTTTTTCTCCCTTTCCTTCGCGCGCGCCGACTGCATCCGCCGAGGCGTGAGAAATATCTAAGCCGCGTTAAGTCGACGCCGCTGCGCCGCACTTTAAGGGCGCGCGCGAGAGCCGCGGAGCTCATTCTCTATCGACTGCCTTCCATTAGTTCTCATTAGGCGGAGGTGCGCGCCGCGGGAGAAAACGAGCGCGGGTATGCTAAAAATTCATGCCGCTTTTTGCAAGGGCTGTCGGCCGGCTGCGTTGCGGCCGAGGAATATGCGAGTAATGAGGAGCGAGTGGTTAGGGACTTTTTAATTCTCCAGTAATGTTTCGAGTTAACGCTTTACTGCAATTCTTATTAATTCCTGTGCTCTGATTTTTATTGTTCGAATTTACCTTCGGAAAGGAAAACGTAAAAAGTAAAAACTGCCTGCTAAAAGCCGGAAGAAAATTCATAATTGCGTCTAAGCAGAGGTTCGAGTAATTACATTACCCATCCTGTCGCCTTGAAGTAAAGCTTCTTCAACTCCAGAGTGTCCCAAGCATCCCGAAGTCCGAAGCGAAAGTAAGCAGCAGCGCCCCGCCAGGTCTGATCGCACGCGTACCTAATCTACTTAAACTCTGCGCGAAAACCTCACCCGCCTCGCTTCCGCAAATAACCATCCTCTCCATCATTCATCGAGTTCGGCGTCGAGCGCGAGCTTTTCTTAAAACTCCCCCTCCCCCCTTCGGAAGGCGGTGCAGCTCTCGAGCCTCTCGCATCTGCGGCGGCGTCGCATCGACATATAAAATTCAATTTGTCGCGCCTCATGCATGAGGAACATCAGGCCTCTCTCCTTGCACGTACCGCCGGGGATGCCGCTCCGCCCCGCCGTATGCCCGCATAGTTTTAACGCAATCACTAATTCAGGAGCGAATGCATATAAACATTCTTTTATCCGCTTTGGGGAATTCGTCCAAGTTTCCAGCCCCGAGGAGACAATGAGGGAGGGGCGGGGGGAGGAAGTTTCGCGCGGCTCTGAAAAATTCATCGAAAATCTCTCTGTATAAGGCGGCGATTCGCGTTACTTCGCCTTATTTTCGCGCGAGGGAGTCGGGAATATTTCATGAGGTATGCGAAAGCCGATTAGGCGCTGACTGAGAATAATGCAATTAGCATTTGTTTCTTGACGGGGAGTGCTGGGGATTTGAGGTGGTAAAATGATTGGGTTATTTGTAATTAATATCGGAAAGAACGAATTATTCGTAAACTTTATCTGGAATGGCGGTTTGAATGATTATCGCATCGGACGAGACAAGTAAATAATTGAGAACAAAAGGCGACATATCAATTAAACTGTTCCGCGTCACTGTCGAGCAGCTAAAGAAAGTGTAAATAAATAATTTGAATCTGCAGAAGGGAAAATACACAAATCACTTGCCTCGTGAATAATGATTGTAGTGCGACGATTCGGACTAGGCGATAATTTATCAATTAGTTTACAAATTTGTATTTAATAAATAGTTTAATTAGTTCAATAATAATAATTAATTTCTTGATTATTTATAAACCTCAAAGCTCCACCTCCTAAATAGAATTACCTATACATCGACGAATCCTCGCGCTCTGAGCGAATTCCGGCAACGTATGGGTCGCAAATAAATAAAGAACGACAATTATTAAAACATACGCTGTATAAGAGAGTACACTAAGGCGAAATGAGCGGAAGCACCGCTCTTACAGTGAACGAGGAGAAAACTGGAAAGTTACGGTAATCTCGCTTAATGTCGCTTTTCTTATATAAATAATATTAATAAGTGAAGCTCTACTTGCTTTACCTGCTAACTAATCTTATCAGTGAAAAAGTAAGATAGTTCATAAGACATTTATTCATTTAATTTTTAAGTTTTAGTTTTAAG
>JAWWEM010014478.1:0-23264 GCA_035582935.1 Ormyrus thymus | reverse complement strand
TTAAAATACAGTTATAACCGTTTTTTCGAACAACTCCAAAAATTACTATCACAATGCTTCCTAGGAGGAAGCAAAAGCAGAAACGCCAAGGGTCGACACATTGTCGCCGAAGCGCTGCTTCGCAAACAAAAAATCGCGATCGCTCGTAATTTCCAATCGGCGTCGAACGAAAAATCAATGCAGCCGCGCTAAATCACTTAGCGAGCGCCGCCCGTCGGCGAGCAAAAATCGAAAAGCGCCGCGGCTCCGCTCGAAATCACTTGCGCCGCTGGAGCTTTTAATTGATTTACGGGCCGGCCGGCCTTGATCCCAAAGCTCTCTCTCTCTCTCTCCGCTCGCCCGGCGGAGTCATCGCGCGGCGGCGGCGACGCGCCGGTCATTAATCCGTGGGTGCTGTCGAAAACCGCAGCCTCTCTGGCCCAGTTGCGGCTTCGCGAGTTCCCCGTTGCGGGAGGGCTTTTTCATCCCGGCTCGAAAAATCGGGCGCGCGCGCGGACGTTTTTGCCGGGGCTTCAGACGCGAGAGAGAGAGAGAGGAGTTTATTGATCTTGGGAGGCAGCGGTGGGTGAAGACGTTTCCTTTCTTGTGCAATTCTTGACGTAATGCTGGCTCGAACAGGAGGCTTTGCGGAGCGAGGATGATTTGTAATAGACAGTTTTTTTTTTGTTTTTTTTTTTTTGCAAAATCGAGCTTATTATAGATGTTTTTAAATTTGAAACTTAGCACCGTTGTATTAAAATAGGTAATGGTCAGGTTTTTTTCTTTTTTTCACGCTCGAGAGTGCGGAAAACGTGACGTTCCCTCCTCTAAATTAAAGTAATGCGAGACATTAGATCTGCGAAGACGTGAAAAATGCACGTAATGAGCTCGCAGAAACACGAAGCGATCATTACTTTTGTCCACCAGCCTTCTTCCCCGAGCTCTCAGCAATCATTAGGCTTTACTTTCAGAGCCAAATTGAACTGCTCATTACGCCGCACTGCACAATAGACAAATCAATGAAATTTATCAATCCCAAAACACGAATGCCGTTGAAATACTCCCAAGAAACTTGAGACAAATAATTCGCGCGAGAGCGAACTCCGCAGGAAAGAGGAATGAGCGAGATCGCTCTAATTATTTAGCGGTCAGCCCACTTGAACCCCCCTTTTGAAACGCAAACGCGCGCGAGCCTGAGAAAGAGAGTCCGGGACGCCTCGGTGAATTAGCATGACGTCGCCAGTTAAATACGGACTCGCGAAACGATTAATGACTTCACGAAGTCGAATAAAATTGAACGGAGCGCCTTGATGATCTTGTTGACGGAGAATTCGCGTTCGAGAGCGTTAATGTCTCGCGCGCGTCCCGTCGCCGCAGCTCCTCGCGGCTGCGCGCTATTTTAACACAGTTTTTTTTAATAAACTTGAACTTTCGGCACTGCGGCGGGGCGTATTTTCGTGGCGAAGGTTGTTTGTTAGCCTCTCGAGACGCGTTTGTTTTGATTTCGTTGAGTAGAACGATGTATCGGGAAAGGATTTGGTATTTATAAACCGCGCGACGTAACAGTTGGGCATTAACGTTTTTAATTACGGTCGGTTCTTTATTGGACGGTTTGGAAGCGGCGGTCGGGCCAATAAATGAGACACTTTCTAAGCAGCGTCGGTTTATTGATGCAGTAAAGCTTTGTGTCTGATTAAGCGTAATGAGGATTTTATGAAGCCGAGGATCTTGCTTTATACATCGCCTTAAATCACGGAATCGTTGCGAGTTAAAATGTACGTTTTACGAGTTGTTATAAATAACTGTTTTAGTTGAACAAAAACAATTTGATTTATGGCTTGAAACCATAAAGAAGTATTTCTCTCGGTTTCGTTTAAAAGTGTTTGCTCCACATTTTTTATTAACAAGTTAGTTGGGCAGTACGATTGACCCGCAGAATATTTCAATAATATTCTTAATAATTAATTAAGAAGCCCGTGTAAAAAAAAATTGTATAGAATATACAAATTATTGCGTATACGTTTCTCCAGGAATGGACATTCACAGAGTATACGTAGTATATACATAATTAACCTGTAAACTACACATCATTTTTTATTCACACACAAAATGTGGAAAAAACAAAACACAAAAGCAGAAAGCTTAGCGAAAAATTTTCTGTTCTTGTGTTTTTTTTTTTTGTAGTTTATAGGTTAATTATGCATATACTATGTATACTCTATGAAAGTCCATTCCTGGGGAAACGTATACGCAATAATTATGTATATTCTACACAATTTTTTTTTACATGGGAGACGTAACAAGTTTATTATTTATTTTCTCAACGAAATTAAAATAACATACTCAAGTTGAAAAATTAAAATTAACATTAAAATCGACATTAAAAATCATTCTCCGCGAAAGAGAACTCGTCGCCAGCAATAAAACCGAGCATTTCCTAAAGCAAAACAAACACATCACCCGCCGAAAAAAAAATCGTTATATCTCCACTCCTGGCCACCGCGATAAAGTCCCCGATTTCCTTGCGGGGCTCGCGCGTAATTCCCGGCGGAAGCGCCGCGGCGAAAAAAAAAAACAGAGAGAAAAAAAAAGACGAGAGTCGAACGGAAGGCCGCCGTGTGTGTATACGATGTGCATCGCGCGCCGACTAATTAACTTCGGGGAAAAGTGGCCTCGCTCGCCTCGCGCGCGCGCGGCCTCTGATGGGAAAAAGTGCGAGTACTTTCCTTGATTTACGCGCGGGGCCCAAGGTGACGACGCGGCCGGTCTGCCTCTAGAAAGGTCGCGGGTATAACGAGCTTCGAGGGGGGGGGGGGGAGGGAGGTGCCGAGAGCAAAAGCTGTGCGGGACGAGGTTCTTGATCTCGGTCGATGAGGAGCTTTTTATATGGGATGTGCGCGCGATGGTTTTGAAAAGTTGGCCGGACTGTTTTAAGGACGGCGAGTGTTGTAGTGGCTCCGAGGTGAATTCAGGGGAAAGGAATGCGCGCGTTAAAATTTAATTGCTTTTTAAGGTCGATTGTTTTGAGCGACGGGAGATGCTCGTGTGAAAGCGTTCGTTTATTGCATTAAAAGTTTCATGAAAGACTTGTAAAGGTTGCTGACTTACCACCTGTTTATAGTGTAACCATGAATATTTATGATTTCTTCACGTTGTTCATCTCCTTTATTTTACAAATTAGCTTGAGAAATATAGTAGAACGATTCGACAAGCTGTGCGCAAACATTGAAAAAACTCTCCAAAGATAGCTAAACTCGATGCCGATGAAAAAACAAAGCGCTCCTTCCGACGAACAGCATCTCATTAGAATTCCCGAAAGCGTCGTCGTCGCTCTCGCGCGAATCTCCGAAAAGGCCGCGTCATCGCCGATAAAACAATTATCTCCGCAAACACGACGCGCGCGCCGGCAAAGAGCCTCCATCCGGCCGGGGGAAAGAGGCAAACAGCTGTACAGGCAGTGCGCTCCGCGTCGTTCTCCGCAGCGACGGAGCTTTGTGCGCCGCGCCGCGTAAACTCGAATTTCCTCCAGCCCCCGGCGAGACACAAAGGGCACTTCTGATTCGACGCCTTTTTTTTCGACGCAGGTCCAGCAGCGGAGGCGGAGGGGACTGCTGAGCCGAGCGGCACGGCGGAAGTAAGGCGAGTATCCGAGAGTCCAGAAATTAGCATAGCCGGAGCGGCCGGAGAGAGAGGCTAATGAATTCTTTGGCTGCTCGGACGAGAGGACTGAGTTAATTGCCTGCTGACGGGGATATTGATCGGTGTTTTGCTGAAGGGTAAATTATTGCGTTCGGATTTTTTTTTTTCACTGTGCAGATTCAAGAGGCAGTTTCGCAGTCGTTTGCTATTGAGTTCTTCTTTCATTAAATTATATTCCGCGCTTCGGTCGACGATGAAATGCAACGTTTGTAACGAGAAATTTTCTTATTAGGACAAATGTTGCCGCGAATTGAATTTTTAATTTTCGACATCGGTTTCGCGATGAGCTGTAAAATCATCAATTTTTCCCAAACTTTCATCAAAATAATTTGCGCGCTCCGAGATAACAAATTAAATTTCGAGCCAATTGACTTATCAGCCTCCCTGCGCAGAAATCAAATTAAAAGCAAATTCAATCCGCGAAAAAGTTTCGCCGTCGAAAAAGCAACAAAAAAAAAAGAAACTCTTATTACTCGACACAAGCAAACCTTCCGCGTCCCCTCCCGCCGACATCTAAAGAATTCATCTCGCGGCTCGAAGACAGGCGGCACGGCATCCCTCGGCGCGAGGCGGCGGCAATCTTTAATGGATTCTTTCTCTCCTCGTCGCAGCAGCCCGGAGAAAATGAGTCTGGCTCGAGTTTCCTCGAGCGAGTAGTGCCGGAGAGGACGACCGAGCGCCGAGTGCGAGAGAAAGAGAGAGAGAGAGAGAGAGAGAGAGAGAGAGCGGAGCGGAGCGTCGTCGTCGTCGCAGAGATGCTGCCGCCGATCATCAGCAACATAAACAGCGAGATCCTCACGCTGTACACGAGCCCCAATGGCAACGAGGCCGCCGCCGGCAACGCTGCCAATGCCAACGTCAATGGACGAGCCAGGGGGAGGTACGCCGAGATCGGAGTGAGGAGGTGAGTTTCTTGCTCTTCTGTTTCGGAGCGACGTTTAAGGTGATGAGGCTCGATCATTTTCTAAGGGTTTTGTGTTCAATGTATATTGTCTGCTTTTCAAGATCGAAATTGTCATCTTAAAAATGTACAACAATCTAGCATGTTTTAATATTCTCCTTCGTAAAGTTTATCCTTATTTCGTCAAGTTATATTTTCATTATTTGAATTGAAAGAATCTTTTACGATCGGAATTTATTCCATACGATAATACAAAACAAAAAGAGATTTGTTATATTAGGTAGCCAACTTTTTTTTTTTATTTAAATAACCAATAGTTCAGAATCAAGCTTTTATAATAAAAAAGTTTATTAAATATTTTACTGGCAGACTCTTTTCATATTCATCTTCACGGATGAAAATGCCATTAAATATGCTGCCATACAAAAACGACAACTTTTTTTATCTAAAATGTACCTACAAGTAGAGTCAGACGCGAGCCAAGCATGACATGTCAATCAGATCAGTTTTTCCCCACCGCGCTCTTATCAAGTCATACAAGCATTATCAAAGCAGTCGAGCAAACCGTTCTAATGCAATGCCCCCAGATACGAGGCGGCTCTGTTCTGCCGGCCGATAGCCGCCGCGGTAACTCTTAATCCCCAGAAGCCAAACACCGCGGACGCCTTCCACGACGACGGCACTTTATCTAAAAATTACTCGGCGCCTCCCTTATCTCGCCGCTCCTCCGCGCAGAACCACCTCCCGACACTTACGCTCATTCAATTTACCCGGGTCGCACTCTCGTCGATCGTGTTTCATAATTCCGCGCGGCTGCCGAAAGAGCCGTCAGCGCCGCGGTGTCGGGTGTCCGAGAGGAAAAGCCGATAAATTTCATCGCGCCCCGACGATTCGACTCGCGTCCCGACCCTCGTCGTGCTTGCCGATGCGGAGTCGAGGGACGATAAGGGGAGGCGGCCTGCAGATAAGAAAGAAAGATGCCTCGCTCGCCGAGGCGCACACCTCGCACCTGGTGGTAATGAGATAATTGATTTGTTTGCATTCCGGCGAGTCACGCCAAGGCTTCGGGGGAGAGAGAGCGGGAGATTTACGAGCCCCGGAGGAGGGAGGATTTTCGGCTGTTTTGATTGAAAGCCAATGGAGTGAATGGAGAGACTCTTTAGAGGGTCGTGGTTGTTTGTTGTGCTGGATAACTAGATTTCAATTCTGAAGATTAAAAGTATGTTTTTAATGAAGGTTCTTCTACTTTTCTATGTCTGCTCTGCTGGTATGGCTTTGACGTTGTATTTTGAAGACAGAGAACTTGTTTCGACTGTGCTTACTCATACAAAAATGTTATTTAATTCAATAAAAGCTATGATTCATTTCACTTCATCTTTGCAAGCAGAAATATTCTGGAATTTCCAGATAAAATCACTTTCATAAGAAGAAGGCTGACAAAAAAGTAATTTAAATTACAAATTTTTAATGCAAATTATAAAACTTCCACTACATCTTCAAATATAATAGTTTTTATAACAATTGTATCATCTATTTGTAACAGCAAAATAAAAATAATATTAAAAAATAAACGAACAAAAAGCTCACAATAGACATTTCATGTTATCGTTAGTAAAAACTGTGAAATTAAATTACACAAACGAAACTATATTTTCTTCAAGGGAACCACCACTAAGCAATTACACGTACTCCAGTAATTTTACTGTCGACCACGCAACACGTTCAAACAAAGCAGATAGTTGAAAGAAAAACAGCGCAAAAAACAACTTGCACGAAATAATAATAATAATAATAATAATAAAAAAACAGGAATAAAGCCTATTGCTCCGATGTAACTGCGCCTCATTACCATAAGCCTTGAAATCGAACGCACAGCGGCTTCCCTGGAAAAATATTAAAAAATCCGTCCACGGAAAATCGTCGCGAGCGGCTTATTGACTCATTAGATTGACTCACCGCACCGACTCGGGAGGCTCGAAAGCCCGTCGCGCGCACCGCGTTAAATAAGGCCGAAATCAATTTTCATCATCTAATCGCGCCCCGTACACGCATACAAGCCCTCGACAGGACAGATTCGAGGGGGGGAGGGGGAGTCGAAAGTCACCGGGCTCTCGATACACACGCGGAGGAGGCAAATCCGCTTAGCGCTCTAAGCCTCTTAGGCGAAAATTCGGCGCTCCGCTTCTTCCCGCCGCCTCGTCGTGTCTTTCGCCGGCAGAGTCTTTTGTACGCACGGGGAGGAAGGAGGGGTTAAGAGACTCCGCGATCAGTTTTTCCTCCGCCGAGGCAGATTAATTGTTATCGCGCGGACGGCGGGACGCATTTGCATGAGGCCATTCAGCGCGAGTCGACCGATAAAAGGCGCAGAGCAGCGCCTCGGCTTATTTAGCTCTCGCTCGGGTGGAGATGACGCGATGAAAAAGCACCGGAGAGTCGGGACGGGCGGAGTGAATAAGTTCTATTGTTCTTTTTTCTGATTAATATTTATTGGATTAAGGCTTGATGGGATTATTAAAGTGCTGGCTGGCGATTGACATAATAAACACGCGGATTTTAAATTGTGAAGTATTCTTGATTGCAAAGATTCAACTTACGATGTTCGTATAGGTAAATAAAGTACCGTTAAACTGGTGTAATAAGATTGATTTATGTCTAAAAGATTAACAATATTAAAACTGATAAAAATCATTAAACCCATCAAAGCAGAGCACGACCAAGTTTTTATAATTAAAAACTCTACCGCTTTTGCAGCCCAGAATCCCCGCGTCAGAAGCTAAAAATCAAACAAACTTATAATACACAAAAGCAATATAAAAGCACCGAAATTGCGCAACTCCCGCCGCTTGTTTGCTGCCGCGCGCGAAATCGTTCCCTTGACCTTTGCGAAGCCGAGAGCCGGGGCAAAGGCGATATAAGCTCGAGAAATCGCGCGATTCCGGCCGATTGACGTTGGGCTTAGCGCTCGATTAAGCCGGGAATTTCGCTCGAGGTCTCAATCTTCCCTCTCTCGGTCGCGCCGACTTCGGAAGAAAAAGGCCGCCTCGAGTCGCGCTGCTCTTGATCGCGTTCGCGAATGTCTCCCGGAGGCGTGCTTTTGCGCTTGTTTAACGGCGTCGGGGATTAGCGGCTCGTTGACGATTTGATTCCGCGCTCGGGTCGATGATTTCTGAGCCGGGAATTCGGGCGTCGGTCGAGTGTTTTCGTCTGGTTGCATCGTCGTCGAGCGGAGAAATTCAGAGATTTTTTACTCGGGACTTTGAAGTTTGAAAATAAATTATTTGAACAGTTTATAGGCGCATAAAGTGCTGCCGAGAAACTATTATGTTTTGCAAATTTGTACTTCATCGCTTGGAACGTATTTTTCAAATAACAGGCGATAACATTGAAAACAATTCATTGGAGAATGCGGTGCTACTTCGGTATTATGCGACCTCTTTTATAATTTTATGCGAGCATTTCTTTTACTGTTTTCAATATAAACTAAAGCTGCATTTTACTTTTAAATGCTTTCGATAAAATATTTAGAAAAAAATACATTATTAATGGTGCGCATTAAATGTAACGTGAAATAACGGAGATTCTAGAATAACGGAGTTTCCATGTACGTTATTAATTTACATTCGCAGAAAACCTATAATACACATATGAAAACAGAGCGTATCGCATGAAATCGACGATTAAAGCTCAAGATATTTGAATTTTAATTACATTTTTGTGTATTTACGCGCAAAATTATACCCTGGTGGAAATGGAAAACATTTCTTACCTAGGAAAAGACTAAGTAGGAACGAGCTAACCTTTTTATTATATAATTTCCTAGCATGAAACGTTTTTTTTCACATGAACTAAACATTTAATATAATAAAATCTTTAACTTATTTTTAAGGTATTAAGTAACTAATCTAAATGTTCTAAAAAAGTAAGGCCACGTCAGACTCAATGTCACAATAGAAGACAATTTTACCGATTGTCCGTCTACATAAGAAAAACAAATTATATACTATATTTATATTTATTTTAATTTTATATTAGTTTATTTACGTTTTATGTTCTATAAGGAAACGTAAAGAAAGATTTATAATTAAAGTTTTGAAAGCTGATAATATAGTTCTTAGCTATTAAAATCAAATTTTTTGGCAATTTAAAATGTGGCATTTTTTCCTATGTATTTACAAGGTAAAACTTATCTCGTTATGTTAGGATATATTTCATATTACAACAATAACTTTCTTAGCTATTTACTAGCCAATGTCAATGAGAAAGGAAATTATCAGTCTATTTAATAGCGAAATCATGTGAAAAAAAGGGTTTCATCGCGACCTATTAAATAGCCACGGCACTTATCTATTGACCATTTTCCTAGCCATTTTCAATGCTGAAAATTCTACCAGGGTATACGTATACGTAATCGGAGTACTGATTTCTCTATAAGAAAAACAAAATATTAAAGCAAAATAAAACAAAATATTAGTAACTAGTGACAATCATAATATTCAAATTAAAAACTATATACGCTAGTGATTTTCTTGTCTAAATTTTGTTTATTATAAAAAACCGCCCAACGTTATTTATGATCATTTGTTTATGCGTCTTTTTTTTAAATATAATTAGAATATTTTTCCTGAATTTGAATCCAATTTGAAAATTGAAATCTCGATAATAAATTATTTACGATTATATCATTTGCTTATAGTATCTGATTATAATCAAATTACCCGATTACATTAAAAATACTTTCCCTCTACGATATGCCTCAGCCCCTAGAAGCAATACGACCGTAATAAAATTTTATCTTCACTATTACACACAGTCGTGTACGCTTATCTATCACGACAATTACATCAGTACTCCACTTCGCGTTCATTTCTCCCGGCCGAACGCGCGCCCCTCCGCCCACTCTCGAAGCCCCCCCCCCCCCCCGAAATTCAGCGCCGCGTCGGCAGATAAATAAGAGCATCCATCCCCATCAAAGAAACATGAGAAAAAAAATCGACTCTCACCGGGAAAAGCCCATTGAAAATATCATTCCTCCGCCGTCGCTCCAGATGCGTCACATGGGACCGCGCGCGCGCGCGCCCCCGAGTTCGGCAACTGCGGGCCCTCCTTTCTGGGCTAGAATCTCCCTCCCCGCGCACATCGACTCGCGCGCATTTCAATCGCTCCCGCTGCTCGGCGGCTTTGAGGCGTAGCGGAGGCTCGAGGTTTATTAGATTTCGCGCCACTCCCACCTTCCCTTTATATCCAGTGGCAGCGGCGGCCGCGACTCTTTTTCTCTCTCTCTCTCTTCGGCTTTGAATATTTTTTTCGAGGCTTTTTCCGGAACTCGACGAGCCGGGCGGGTTTGCCGTGCGGTTGCGCCGAGCTTTTCAAGCGTGGAAATTGACGATTGCTATTGTTTGCATTGTTTTCTTCGCTTTTTGCCGGCTGTTTTTTTTTTTTTTTTTTTTTCGTTTGCGAAGTGGAATGTGCGAGGTGCTTACGTATTGAATGGGAAGTGTATATGGTTGCGTGGAATGATTTACTAGCGGTTGAGTGCTATATTTACGTGGCGAATTGTACAGAGTAAGCAATGAAAGATACGTTTTATTTAGAAATATAACGTGTAATTTATAAACTTTTTGTAATATTCTTGAAATAAAGCCTAAGTGACGAATATCCTGTGCAGAAATTCTGTGCAGACCCTTTTAGTATCGACAAAAATATTTCGGTAATGGAATCTTCAATCATAACCCGTAAATTGTGCTTAACGCAGTGCTGCGTAATTCACTTTCTACTAAAATACTTAGGGGTGCCGTTTCTAAAGTGCATTTACAAAAATAGCCATCTCATCGCGGCACAATAAAGAACATCATTTTTATTTGATCTCGACGTGACTTGCAGCTTGAGTTTACGTACGTAAAGTAACGATTATTTTTTTAAATAAAATATCGAAAGGCCTTTTTGAATACTAAGAGAAATTGATCTTTTGAACGCGCAGAAAGTCTTTAGAAAATAACAAAGTAATAAAAGATATCCAATTAATAATCGAACGGAGTAAATTGAATTATAATTAACAGTTTTTATCTTTGTATAATTGCAACGTATTCGACTGTGCTTGAAATTAATTTAAAATTTATATTTGGAAGCCACGAAGGGGAATGAAAAGCACAAAATTCCGTCGCCTGAAATGATGCGACGCACTTCGTCGTTTCAATAAGTGGATTTAGGTTTAATCAGTAGTTTTGATCGAGTGAATCATCGGATTCTATGCGTTTAATTAAAACTTCATTTGATGCAGGAAATGTGCAGGAAAAGCTATTTGAATTGACATTTGCATCAAATGTGTAATTATAGAACGCTTTGAAAGGTAGCAAAAGAGGCTATTATCCATTATTACGTAAATGAAAAATATATGGTATCGAAAACACATTATTTACTTTATAATTTCGTAAGGAGCTTTGTAAAAATATTTTCAGAGCCTCGCAGTTTTTATTTGCTTTCGAATATGATAGTAAACAGTATCAAAAGTGCACATTAAAACCTTGCAGGTTAAAATGCATCACGAATGTAATAAGCTGCGCACTTGTTACCATTCCAAACTACTTACAGACCTTTCATCTATCTTCATCGCATCAAATCCAAAACGCACTAAACTCCAATTTCTCGCCGTCAACGCCGAGCAATCCCCGTACACTAAAAACCACTCCGGCCTCTCTCCTCTCCTCGATCTCGGCGCGACGATCCCGCCAGAGGAATCCACGAAACTTCGCCCAAAGTAGATAAGAGGCGCATCGCGTCGGGGCGCTAAAAGCCTCCTTCGCCGCGTTCCTCCTCGCACTTTTCCAAAACGATCGGCGCGTCATCCCGCTCGCGCGCCTCGTCCTGCTTGTCACCCTCGTGAATCATAAGCGGAAACGCAGCCCGGCACGTGCCTGCCGCCCTGCAGGCAGCTCTTGAGAGAGAGAGAGGCTCTTTGTGCGCTCCTCCTTTCTTTCTTCCTCCTGTTTTAAAGGAAAAAATCGCCGGCGATGTGCTCGCGCGGCGCGGAATGAGAGAAAGGGCGGAGGGACACTTTGAGTGCCGGCAATCGAGATGCGGCCGCTGCCGCTTGGGTTCCAGCTGATGGGATTGCGGCTCTTTGCGTATAGGCGTGAGAATTTGATAGGGTCGCTGGGCGTCGTCGGCTGGGATCAGTGCGAAGTTTCGTGCCTTGGATCCAGTCGGCGAGTGGAATGAAGGAGTGCTTTTGGGTAAGAGCTTCGGGTGGCAGTTTGTCCTGATTAATGTGACAGCTGCAGCATTAGAAGTGTTCCCTTGAAACCAGTAATTTAATCGTACTCGGAAAATTTTTTATAAAGAACAAATAAAGCAAAATGCATAGTCATGCTGTGCTCGGAAAGTAGAAGTGACTAACAACTAAATTCAAAGAACGATTTTATTTAGTGTTTTACAATTGCTCACTGTGCGAGTTTGGAAATTATCTTAACCGTTTTAAATTTGTGCTCTTTCCATTAAAGCAGAATTATACGCACTCGAAATAAATTCAAACGCTTCTAAATCTCGAATTTTAAAGCGGAGCTACAAAGCAGAGCATTTCATTGCAATCCAGACAAGCAGAAAAATATCGACTCGTCAAAAAAAGCTCTCGCGATTTCCAACAACAGAGCAGCAACCCAAAACGGCAGAATTCCAGTCTCCTCGCATTCCAGATCGGCGACCCAATACACCTCCCGGAGAAAGCCAAAAAAGCGGCCGCGCAGCAGCTCTCGAAAACTCCACTGCCCTCGCACAAAGCTCGCGCAAAAGCCAGGCCGGCGAACAAAGCCGCAAAAAGTCCCGAGTACACGCGCAGAGAGGGCCTCGGCACGCGTAGCCTCCATGCAAATTGCGCTCGACGTAATCACTCGCGGCACGTGTCGCGCATAAAGACGCGTAATGTACGCGCGACACCCGAGAGAGCGAGAGAGAGCTCGCTTTTTTTCCGCTGTCTTTGACGCGCGCGCGCGCGGAGCGGGGCGAGGCACTTTGCCGCCCCCCGAATCGGTTCGTTAGCGGCGAAATTTGACGCCGCCGCATCGATTGCCCGACGGAGACTTCGGCTCGTCGCGCGCGAAGGTACTTTGCATGCGCCGAGCCCCGCTTCGGTCTGCGGGACGCGCGGGGACGGCTCCGGCGGGGCGGAGGACTTTGACGGGCACTTGTTTGGCGCGGCTGTTTCAATTTTGCAGGTTAAAAACGAGGGTGGGATGGAAATTTCGACGGGGTTAGTGGCGGGAGGCTTTGAAATGTACCGGTTTAATAAGCTTGTGAGCAGGCTTTGATGTGGCTGCAGTTGTTCGTGCGCTTGTGGTGAATGGATATGTACTTTGAGTTCTCAAGTCGAAGGAATGCTATTAATGTGGGGTGGATAAAGAAACGCAGAAAATGCATTTCTTTGACATAAATTAACTTGTGCTACTGGGCTTTTGAATGCTTTACACGCAGAAAATCACGTTCTGCTTTTCGGCAGTATTACAAGTTTGTAAACATTAATTTGATGAGCAAGTAATTTAAGCTGAAATGCACGCCGCGTGGTCAGTGGTAATTAGGTCATAAATACCCAGTGGAAATCACAGGGTTAACGTGATTTTGGTAAGCCGACTGGAACTGCAAAGCAGCAACATCGCGCAGCTCAATTTGCATTTACTTTGGAATGTTTGATCAGCTGTTAGGACGTTAATCAACTGTTTTAGCAATTTAAATTGTCGCTTATCCGTTTTGCACTCGTACTTTCACTCGCGCGTTCACATTTTTTCACTCGTTCACCTATTTCCATTATTTATATTTTTTACATTACTCGAACAATACGAAATAAAATGGATTCAAAGGTTAAATTATGATTTTATCTTTTACTTCTGAATCGTTCAAAATTAAAACGCCCCGAGTAAATTTTTCAAGCTTTCATCAAGCCAACAAGCCTCGAATATTCACATCGTCAATGCACCGCCGTCGAATCGAAGCCTTTTCTTTTCGAGCGCCAGTCGCAGAGCAATCGGACGATTTTCTCTCATGCGGAAAAAGCGGTTGAATTTAGTCTCTTAGATATAATGGAATTACGAATGACTCATTCTGAATTATGAGCGAGTGACTTGCGCGCCGGGGTTTCATACACGTGTAACTAATTGATCTTCGTTGAAAAAGCGCAGAGTGTTCTTTTTTTCTCGAACGGCTTTACCGTAATAGTTTCTCCGATTTCGTAAGAAGTTCGATATTAAACGACGCGGAAACGAACGTGATGCTCTTTCAGTTTCTTTCGATTTCTATATTATCGCTCCTTAGTTAAAGCAAATCTACTTTTTTGCCGAAGCAAGAGCTGCCGTTTATTTGCTCTAAATTGACGTAAAAAACTACAAAAGTAGAATCTAAAGCAAATACAGCAAAAGTCCGTCATCAGCTCATCGTCTCAATAAATCAGACTACGTGCGATTACCGATTTATTACGAAATTATTCATCTCCTCCCAATGAGAGCGCGCCGCCGGCATTTTTATGAGGCCGCGAGTGCGCCCAAAACGAAAACCCACGAGTTAAATCACCGCACGATCGACGGAAAGAGTCGGCCTCTGATTTATTCACTCTCACGCTCGCGATATAATAATGATAACTCCGAGAGAGGACAGACGCGGAGGCGGGAAAAAAAGAAGATCCCAGGCCGGAGACGAATTATGCAAAGCCGGGAGAAGCAACTATCGAATCCCGAATATTTCCCGCGGCGATCCATCAAAAAAGCCTCTGGTCTCTTTCTCTCTCTCTCTCTCTCTCTCTCTCTCTCGCCCGACGAAAGACGGAAATCGCCGGAGAGAGAGAGAGAGAGAGATAGAGAGCGCAGGAACGGAAATAAAATGCAAAGAGGGAGGAGCCGGGCGAATCCTCCGGGGATGCTTCTGAAATCAATGCGGGCGAACGAAGCCGACGCCGAGGAGAGACATCGGCGAAAGATATAGTTATACATATACACGGAGCCGGTAATGCGATTACCATTATTATTATTATTGTGCTATTATTCGCCGCTTTGATGGAGGAGAGCTGGGATTAATGATATTTCGATAGAGCGAAATGGGTCGGACGTCCTATTAGGGACCGCTCGATATTGCCGGCTTCGCATGAAAGAAAGGAAATTGAGGTTTATTAAAAGTTAAATAGATGCCGGTTTCTAGAAAATTCAGTTACAGGCAGACGGAGGATGCCGAGGTATATAATAGATATTGAAAATATCCTTCACCTGAATGAAATTGATTTTTCATTCTTTCAAAATAGTCGCTCAGCAGGGCGAACCTTCGGGTAAGAATGGGTTTCCTAATAGCATAAATTTCCCAGAGAATTCACCTCGTATTACAAGTCTGTAAGCCAGTACATAAAATTCCCGTTCTCTCTCTCTCTCTTTCCGGAGCCGAAATGAAAACTCAGAGCTCCCAGCACTTTAAATTTCGCGCCGAAAAACCCAGTAGGTCGCCCTTCGATATCCACCAGCCCTTAAATAACCGCACGTAATTCTCGAAATTTACCAGCGCGGCGGTCCCCCCGAACGTGCGGCGCCTGCACGAACTTCCCGAAAACTAGGAAGAAAGTATACGCGGGCGAAAAGCGGCGGAAAACAGAGAGGAAAACCTGTCGTCTGAGGTGCGCGTCGCGTCTCCTCCCCTCTTCGGTTATGACGCGTCGCTCGGATTTTCGGAATTCTCCGGAGGAACGGACGGGGAAGAGAGAGAGAGAGAGAGAGACAATCGAGATCTTATTTATCCGCCTCCTTTGTGTATATATACACCCTCCGTTCGTCTATGCTACTCTCTATTCCAGGCCCTCTTTTTTCCGTTCCTTTGTGGCGCGGAGAATCGGGAGGAGAAATATTTTTACGGCTGGCTTCGCCGGCCTGATCCGCGGACAGTGATTTCTGAAAAGAAAGCTGCTATTACGCCCTCTTTTGGGGATCGGATTCTATTTTTTAGGCGGGAGTGTTGCGTGGTATCGATGATGGAGGGGGCCAAGGTGAAACGTAATTGAAGGCTGAAAGTATAAAAGATTGGAATTTTAACTGCATATTGAATGATTTTTTAGCTTCTTTTATTTAACGAGGGTTAATCTGTCGGGAAAGGAATTTTATCCGTGAAATGTTGATTGATAACGAGGAATAAAAGTGAAATGATTTATCAATTTTTTCTACTTTGTAATCCGTTGTTGATGCGAGAAAATTTCTGTACTTCGATCACTGTAGCCTATAATATCTTTTGGATATTAACTCGTTTTTAAGATTTCCAATTTTAATAGACAACAAAAATGATGATCTTCAAAGATATCACTTTAATTACCAATTGATTCCGTATTATAATGCAATAGTAATTGTTTACTGCTATTATTACTTCGAAATTGAATATCACCCTTTCCACCAGTAATCCAATTCTCAAAGAGAATTATGAATCTTACAAAAACTTAACACAAAACAAAGCCCTCGTCAAAAGCCCCGTACTTTCTTTACAAAACCGCCTTAAAAAAACTTCTTCGCGACCGGCGTTGTTCCGGTCGGCGACCTCCCCGGTTCCTTAAAACAATGACTTATTCACCAGAAACATGAATTTTCCAAGTCCGCCTCGTCCGCGGGGATCAGGAGGCTCGCGTCTTACATTGCAAATCCGATTACGCCGAAAGTTCGGCGAAAAGTCCGAGACTCTCTCTCTCTCTCCCTCGAGTTCATAACTTCGAGGGGGCGATATTCGAGTCGACGTTCCCGCGCCGCGCGACGCCGGCAATGGAGAGATAAGAGTCGAGGCAGCAGGTGACGGAGCGGTGCATCGGAAAATTGATTTTGCGCCGCGTGATTTTCTATTTTCGCTGCATTATCGGGCCGCAGGGGGAGGGGGGGAGGCTAGAATGCCGCCTGAATGCAAGGCGAATTTTATGGATTCGCGCCTTTCGCTTGATTTATGGTAATGCCGCGAGAGGTTCCGATGCGCGCAGGCCAATTTTTCAATCTTTTCAGGGGCGAATGCGTATGTCGGGGCTTTTGAATCTCGATTTTATTGGATGTCATTGGGCTTTTTATATGTTTTGCATTACATAATCAATTTCAATCGTTTTTATTACTCTTCGGAGGTAAAAACGACCCTTTAATCTTCCATCGAATCTACAAATAAATGCGCCTTTCAGTAACTCAAAATAACGAAAAAAGTTGCAATTCAACGCAAGAGCCTCGGGCAAGAACCCAGGAAATTTATCATCGTAAATCAATCGGGCCCCGAAAAAAAGTAGCCGAACTTCAAAAACGTTTTACAGCCAGAGCGGAGCTCTGCATCCTAACTTCTCGGGCCGCGCGCCGTAAAAAGAGACTTCTCCGAACGGTCCCTCAGCAGCCATCGAAACCAGACGAAACAAGACGGCGAATAAAGCAAAAGCAAAGAGACCCGGCCGCCTCTCGAAGCGAAGAAACACGCGCGTTTAAACCCTAAAACAAAGGAAAAGAAAGGAGCCGGGAGCAGTAGGAAAGTCCGTATATCTATCTAGCCTTCCGCTCATTTCCTCCTCTCATTTTTTTCTGCCTCTTTTTCTCGCTCGCTTTCTCTCTCTCTCTCTCTCTCTCTCTCTCTCTCCGCTCGAAGGCCACGATTGTGCAGCGGCGCACACATATCGGAGGAAGCAGACGCGGTATTCAATGTAACGGGTGACACCGGGAGAAACGAGCCGATAATGAAAAGATGTAGGGGGAAAATGAACTCGCGCCGACGGGAAGCGGGAAACAAAGACGGAGACGGGGAAAGGCTGAAGTGGGAAATTGCACGAGAGGAGGAGGGAGAGGTGGGAGTGAGGAATTAAAAAACGCGAGAACGAGGGGGAGGACGAGTGTCGGCGCCGAGTCAGCTTGCTCCGCTGCGTTGGAAATGGAGAGTGAATTATCGTCTGAGGACTGTCCAGGATTTTAATTAGCTCGCGACGTGGATTTTCGATGGACGAGATGCTTGTTGAGCTTTCGCGTCGGATCGGCCGATTGGAAAGTTTGAAAAGTCTATTGCAAAATAAACGCCGCGCGTACTGATTAGTTTCTTGTCTGTGGATATAATTAGTAATTGTAATAAACTTGGGTGAAAAAATGGTTGGACGTGGTTTTGCAATTCATCCTGTCTTATTGCAGAATAAGATAATGGATAAATAGGCAATTAACAAAATTATTACGAAACCTTTTACAGAATGTCACTGGATTGCTGTAGCTGTGACTGCTTATATAATAAAAAACTTATCTCATTCGACAGCTGCATATTAAAAAAATTGCTTGGTTTTACATCATGAAATTGAAAGTTTTTTAATTTGGACAATCTATTATGATTGCAATATTGAACGATGTCTCAAATCTTATATTAGAGGTATAAATTTCTCTGCGGACATCAATACAATGATATAATTATATAGTTGCAATACATACATTACGCAGGAGGATATTACAATTTTTAAACAGCAAAAAATCCCTTGAATACGTAATTCATCCGTATGACTGATAAATGCATTATTAAAACTTGTTTAACTCAGAGTAAGATAAAACAAATCTGCAGAACAATGCAGCCAAACAATTAAAAACTGTTAGAGTAATATTTTCTCATTTAAAAACTACAAAAGCGACGAACGGCTCTGCCAGCCCAAAACCAACATCAGCGACCCAATCGTCAAAAAAAAAACACAAAACAAGCCTTCCCGCAGTTCCGTTAAATTCACCCAGCCGCCGCAGCCCAGCCAGCAAATTGCGCGCAGCCCGCGCCCATCCCAATCACGAGCCGGGCAAGACAATACCTGCGCGTCGCACAACGAGGCGCGCAATCTCAGCGCGCTTTGCCTCTCGTCACTCCAAACGCGCCCATTAGCAGCCTTCATCTCTCTGGAAAGAAAGCCGCCTCTCCCGCCGCAGAGCAGCAAGACGGAGACGCCGCCGGAGGAGCAGCGGCGGCAGCGGGCGGAAACAGACCGTGAAGCTTCCCGGCGCGTGAAGTGTCGCGTGTTGCCAGCCGGCCGGCCGGCCGACTGCCGCGGGTAACCTTAGCCTCCGCTCCCGACGACGTCTGAAACCCAACGCGGGCCAGCGGCCAGAGGGGGGGAGAAACCGGATAAGCCTGCCGACGAGGCCCCGAAGTCACCCACGCACTTGCCAGAAATTCTCGGACGCTTCCTCCTTCGAGCGCTCTTACCTGAATATGTATATTGGGACGGAGAGCGCCGAAATTCGACGGGTTCGAGGGGGGACTTTTCATTCTTTTGCCGAACGGCTGTTTGCGGATGCTTGTTTGGAGATGGAATTTCGACGGGAGAAAGGGTGTTTGCGCAAAAGTTTTTAACAGCTTCGAGTTTAAAAGGGGAGAGAGTTTAACATCTTAATAGCAAAAGGAAAGCGCTCGATTTGCATTCGCGACTAAAAAGCAGCCCAGGCAAAATTGCAAACCCATTCAAACGCACCCGAAGCCGGCAGGGCAGCACTCGTTTACAGCCAAAACCCTCTCTCTCTCTCTCTCTCTCTTTGGTGTGCGCCGAATTTAGCATATAAATTCAGCTCCTCGCACAAACTGTCCTCCCTCATATCCCTCTCGCGGGCATCCGTCGCGAAAAAAAGAAGGTCGCATAATTTTTGCGCCCGAGAAGGAGGAGAGCCGCGCTCGCTCGCCCTCCTCCCGCGCATCTCGCAATCTCCTTCGGCCCCCGCCACTTGCTCCTAAATTATTTCGTGCGTGTACACTGCAAGGCTCTATTCGCCGTACACGTGTTTCTCTCTCTCTCTCTCTCCGCGCGCGCACAAATGAACCCGCGCGCTCCGGCTTTTTCGTGCTCTCGAGGCCTATTATTCGCTGCTCCTTCTCTTTCTTCGTTCCTTCTCTGTGCGCGCGCGCGAGCTTTCCGGCTGAAAGTCTCTCTCTCTCTCTCTCTCCTTTGGCTCGGCTTCTTGGCTTCTCTTTTTCTTGCGAGCGATTCGCGGCCGAGCAGCGAGCGAAAATAAAGGAGGAACGGCTCTTCAGACTAATTACGAGATGGAAGAAAGGGATGACTGGGAGATAAACAAAGGGAGAGGGGAGAGATGTAGGAGGTGTATGATTTAGCTGGGATTAATTAATGTTTTGCTGAATATTTTGTTAACTTGCTGGAGGAACAAAATGTAGGACGGTTTTTGGGTTCTTGGAAGTGTTTCGGGGGAGCGGTTTCTCCTTGTGATTAAGGTAAAAGTACTTTGAGTTAACGTAATTACTGCTAATTCGGTAATTACAGCTTTGCCAAAGGTTCCCGCGGTGTAAATTAACCTTACATCCACTAAGCATCGATCTAACCTTCTTTCTGAGTTCATTTTCATTGGTGGTAATGGAAACGTTAGTGAAAGTTAAATAAAATAAAGCTTACGGTTTTTTAAGCCTTTGAATAACTACATTGCAAGATGGAGTTAAAAATTTATCGAGACAGACGATATTTTAGCAATTTAAAAATTAGATTCTTCTCTCATTAGCTGAAGTAAATAATCTTCCATAATTGTACCTTTCCTACCGCCTTTCCAATTTCATCACTTGTTTAGAAAAGCGATTTTATCAAAAAATTTTATTTAGAAACTTGATTATTATCGGAAAAAAGAAATATATAACTGTAATTCGAAGAATACAATCTACGAACTATAAAAAGCCTGCTGCGCTCCAATTTCGATTCATGAAAGTACACTCTAACAAGCTTTAAAATCGTTACAAACCAGAATGCACCCAACCGACCAAATAAGGCTAAAATCTATCTAACAAGCTTTTTACAAACTTAGATTATCGCAGAGACCGACCACATCTTTCGATTCCTAAGAAACTCCACCTTCAATTCCAACTCAATTCTCCAAGCGGCGCAAACCGAAAACCCGGCCCTACTCCCAAACTCCCCCCCGTCGTACTCGCACTCTCGACTCCCTCGCACGCAGACGAGATACCACCCGTCCGTCTCGCAAGACGCGACTTAGGCAGCGAGAGCGAGCCTCCGAGGCGAAGGCCAGCGACGCGACTCGTCCCCGGCTGATTGCCCGAGATTGGCTGTAATTGATTGCGTCGCGATCGCAGAGAGACAAAGAGCCGGGCCGACCGGACCGCGCGCCTGGAAAAAGCGCCCGAGCACAAAAGCCGGATGTGGACTGCGGGGACCATCGCCGACTCGGCGGCGGTCTCTTTCCTTCGCCGGCCAATGGGGATCTGCTCCGCTGACGATTCGGACGTGGGAATTGTTTCTTGGACGCGGGTTCATGACTCGATGCTCGGTGGGGTCGGCGTCGCGTTTGCGGCTCGGGGGGACGGAGATGATGCTGGGAGGCGGTTTGAGAAGATTTTTAGTCAGTCGTAGTCTTAGTTAACGTTAATTTTCACTTTCAGAGTATTCTTTTATCGTCCTCTTGATTTTTGATAATTAAACAATAATCATTTCTTACGCATTTAATTAATGTTATTTCAATTTTCTGTTACAGGTAAGAGTCTTCAGTATGTAAGCATATCAATCCGCTTCCGTTTTCTTCTACGCGCGTAAGTACAAAGTTTCCAATAAAAAGGATTGTCGGCAATTATTCGATTTAGCCCAGGCTGTATTGCATATTCACGTTGATAAGTTGCATCACAAACGGCGCTGCCCAGCATTAAGTAACACGCACAATGCTCTATAAATAAAAGCCGTACGCAGAATATATAAATAGAAAAATATTGCGGTGGATAAGCAGTGCCCACAGCTTTGCAAGTGCAGTCAACCTCGAAAGTTTTAACCTTGGCAACGTATAGAAACGTTCGCCACGCACTCGTAGGTGATTGTAATTCTCGGCGAAACCATTGTCCGCCAGCGACAGTCGCACCTTTCCATTGCCCGCAAAATCTTGCGAGCATCGTTAATCCGCGTCCGCAAGAACCAGCAGCCGAAGCACATCTCGAGGCCCGCGGATAAAGAGTCCAATCGGCCCCGGCTGAAATGAAAGATCAGATTCCCGAGCGGAACCTCCCGCGCGATGAAAAAGCGAGGCGAAGCCATTGAAAAGCTCGAAAACAAAAGCGCCGCGAGGCAAGAAAGCAAGTCCTCGAGCTCTCCTCGCGCGTCGAGTAGCGGGGCACTCGAAAGCGGCGGTGGCAGGCTGCAGGCTCGAGTAAATTAGATCTCTCCCGAGCCTCCGTCCGGCAGCTCTCTCGCTCGCGCGTACACGCACGCACACTCGCGCGCGCGCTCGCCGCACAATAGCCGGGTGTCCATTAACCGAGAAAGCGCCGCCGCCGCCGCCGCCGCCGCTCTCCCTTATCACCGCCGCGGCGCGGCGACGGCCGGCGCGCAGGTACCCGCGGAGAAAACCTGTTTATCGCGTTTCCCGCAAGCAAAAAGCGTTATCGGCCGAAGCGGGGAGAGACTTGTTCCGCCTGCTGCGACGTTGCGAGAGAGAGAGAGAGAGAGAGAGAGCGGAGTCTTGAGCGATGCGCGAGGAGAGCCGAGCGCGGAAGTGGCGCGCGGAGCTGTGGAAGAGCGAGGATGAGGGCTTCTCGTTTTTGCCGTGGTTTTTGGAAGTTTCTGCGAGACTTGGGAGACGTGTGAAATATTTTTGAAATGTCTTACGCTTATTTGAAAACTCGGGGTGACTAGGATTAGATTTCTTTTGGGAATCGAGAGAAAGGGGAAGCTAAAAATGATTTGTGTTCGTTGACTTTTTCACGATGACCTGTTTTTTGTTGTATTTGAGCATGGAGTTTTATGGGCAAATAATCTAAATTATCTACTTTTCAAATGACCTTTTTTGAAAAAATAATGTCAACAATCTTTCGCAATAATTTAGAGAGACAAGATTAAAAAGACTTTTTATTCTCCTTGACCGATTGCATCTGCAGAAAAGGGTTGCTATTACCTTCAAATAAAATTATTCTAAAAAACCCGTAGACCCGATCGTCAAATGACTCGCCGTACGTCTCAACCGAGCTCAAGCAATTAGCCGACTACCGGTTCTCCTCAAATCCACCACAGTTCAGTGGCTGTCAAAACAAATCCTTCAAAACTCATTGCCCGCCAGCCGTCCGATGACCGGCGCAATCAGCGCCATTCATCTCCCCGCCAACGTCGAAGGTCACTCGAAAATCAACACCGTCGCCGACCTCCTCGACCGGAAACTCCCGGCAATACTTTACCGCCATGCAGACGAGGAGCACAAGCGAAAAGCCAATCGGCGAACGATTAAGGGGCGACGGCGTATAAATCTCGGCGAGTGTAACTCTCTCTCGCAAACTCGGGGAAAACTTATTAGCCGGCCCGGAACGATAATAGAACAGTGCCGGAGACGTCGACGTCTTGATATAGAGGAGGGAGGGCATTGACGAACTATCCCGAGCGCCGAGGCAAGTATTTCAATTTGCCCCCGAGAGCGCGCCAGGCCGCCTGCCTTTTGCCTCGGCGAGCGGAAGATACGAGGTGGGATATTAGGGACGGGAAGAGGGTGGGGGGGGAGGACGCATGGAAATGGAATTTCGAAGAGAATGGCTTGATAAATTGAACGAGAGCGCGGCCGAGTGTATTCATACGCCGGCCGGGGGAATTGGATTCGATGTGCGCTCGGACTGCTGTCTCTGAGGAAAGGTGATAATGCCTGCGTCGGAGGAGGCAGGAAGCTCGATTTTTGACGATGTACGCGTCTGCACGCGGAATAGAACTGGGTTTCTCGGATCGCTGGCAAACGTG
>JAWWEM010014467.1:0-23266 GCA_035582935.1 Ormyrus thymus | reverse complement strand
TGTGGGAAAGGAAGTCACTTCCTTCCCCACTTACAAATATCTCTTATTTCGCTATTTTATAAGACTAAGAATTTTTTTATATGTAGCGCGCTCGCTACATAACAAAAGGTCGTTTAGAAAAATAATTTTTCATTTTTTAAACGCAGCTTAGTTATAAACTATAATTTTAATTCTCTAAACCGATTTGTTAGTTTCTTGAGACAAACATAAATCAAAGATGAGATTTTCACCATGGTTTATTACTGTAGTATTGGTTACTTCTAAGCTACTAGTTTGTCTTCTAACAAAATTAATCAGAAGCGACTTGTAATTATTCAAATCAGTGAATACACACTGAACCGTAGTAGCCCTTTACTGATTTTTTTACGAGTACACTATGAATAACATCTATCCGCACTTCCCTCGTAGACTCCGTAAACGAACACCCATCCATCCAACACAGAATCCAAGCGTTTGTAAATCTCCGAGAATCCATCTGGCCGTCAATGCTCCTCCGCACGTAGAGGAACTGCATCACGATCAGGTGTACGCGACTACGAGCGGCAGTAAAACTCGGCGCGCGAAAGAGCATAAGAAAAAGGGAGAAGAGCAGGGTGCAGTACTTCGTTCCTTTGCGTAGCTCGCTGGCCGAGAGCCAGGCGTCCACGGCTCTTTCGAGATGAGGCTACGCCGCGCGTGATTATTCATGACCAGCCGCATTGCCGCATAAATATGACCGGCCGGCTGCCGCCGCTGCTGCTGATCGATTCCAATGAACTGTCGATGAGAGCGTCAAGTGGAAGTACACCGGCTTGCGCTTGCTTTGAGGAACGGAGGGAATGAGGAGAGAGCTCGGAGTTTGATGGCGTTGGGAAGCGATCAAATTTTGAGGAAAATAAAGTGTTGTATAAGCGTTTCTTGTAGACACTTTTATTGCGAAGAAGTTTGTGGCCAAAGTTATTATTGTAACCGAATCTAATCGAAACTCTTAAGGCAATGAGTATGAAAATGGTTTCTTTGAAATAGAAATTGATTATATTCACTTCAGTAAGCAAATGTACTTTGAACATGGTATCTACTTCTTAGAATAATAATTACAAAGCGTCGAAATGATGAGAACTGTATAGATATTGGACATCTTTATGATTCAGCGTACATGAGTAATAATTGTTTCTAAAAATTCTATTTTTGTATTGCTTGATATTCTTTCCAGCATAAACAGTCTTTGAAATTCTATCCAAGGCAGCTGTACAAAAATCTCAATACTAATTCTTGATTCTGTTTAGTCTTGCACTAAGAAAAGGATTTTTTGAGTGGTTATATTCATATTAAAGTCAGTATTTCTGCTTCAGATTCGATAGTTTTAGTGAAAACTTGTGCAGAACTTTTTAAGGAGAATTCGACAATCTTTTCTACTTCCGAAACCATAAATTACTTTTAATTACCAAAGGAGCTTGAAAGCAATCTAAAATCTGCAGCCTTGAAATTTCTACTTACCTTTCAAGTCGCTCCTCAAACAACACAAAAAAGGCAATTGCTTTAAACGCCACAGTTTGTTTCAATCTTTACTGCACGAAAGCTCGCGCAGAAAATTAAAGGCATATACTTCTTTTAATCGACAGTACCGCCAAGCCGCCCCAATAATAATCTTTCCCCAGGCCAGGCATTCGAAGAAACTGCTCGCCGAGAATCGGTCGAAGCGATCGAGTAAATATCGCCGCATTAAAGCGTCTCCACGGCGCTCTCGGCTCGCGTGTTTGCACGTACGTACGTAGCGAATTTTGTAAATTAAACCGAGCGAAATTGCGCGCCAAGTAGCGAACGACACGGAAAGTGCAGGAGGGAAAAAAACGGCAAACACGCGCAATGATACACGGCGAGGCGAAACGATAGGCTGCCCGCGTAATCGAAGGGGGGAAAAAGCAACAGGAATTCCCCCGGTCCAAGATGTTTTCCTTTGGTTTTCTCGGCGTCGCACGCACGAATCGGCGCGATCCGAGCACACAAATTACGTTTTGCAAATAAAATCAATTGCACCGACTTTGTTTGGCTTGGGGATGTATGTATGCGAGATGGCGGGGAGTCGGGGAGAGGGCGGAAAAACTCTCGTGTATATCTGCGGCTTTATTTAACGTATTTCGCCATTGATGTTTGGCGATTCGTCGGCGCGCCTCTCGCCAGCAGAGAAATCACGGAATTAAAAAAATTCGCATGCAGCCGGAGTCGGCGACGGTGTGCAAATATATAAATGTTTAAATTGGATTGAAAGCTGGAGTGCCGGTGTGGGTATACAAGCATAACTCGCTTTTCGATGCGCGCGCGAGGGAGGTAAAAGGGGATTTATTTTTAGCGCCGTCCTCCGGAGTTTAGAGGAATGTTAATTGCTACGGGCATTGTTGATTAATTGTTCTGCGCTGCGGCTGCCTGCAGTTTCATTGATTACACTGCTGCTTCACTTTTTTCATCTTCCTTGTTTTCCATGCCGACCTTTTCAAAGAATATCCTTTGACTCTTTTAATTAAATAATTTTAATTTTTTTAAAAAGTTCCTTCAGTATTGCCGCTGAATGTATAAACCTGATGGTTCTCAATTTCGAGATTTTTAAGAAAAAAACAAACATGATTGGATAAAATGAATTTTTTTTTATATTAATAAATTATATTTATTAATTATTTTGTTCGTCAAATAAATGTACTGTGATATTTTAAAAAATACTAAAAAATAAAAAAATTGTCGAATACTTGCAGATTTTTATTTAAAATCATTGACAAGAGCGCAGCTATGCCATCAATTTAGCGAGCATTCAATCATTAAAGCACTAAATTAATTTCTAATGTATTCAATTTCTATCCCGTGTACCTTATATCCAACATGATGAATGGAAAGTCAAAAGAATCCGAATGATAAATGGCCAGCCGCGGCACAATTCAATTTAATATAAAAGCCGTCTGGCTGGCAAGAGCCAATACCTAGATCATTTCTTAGGCTCTCGCCGAGAGAGAGAGAGAGAGAGAGAGGGAGACGGAGAAAGAGCTACAGCGCGAGCCAGACACACTTCTTTCCTCCCCATCTAATTTGCAAATCAAACGGAAAAAGGCGAGCACACACAGCCGCGTATATATACATTCGAGGAGCGTCTTTCTCCCCGCGCATAAATCGGAATACGGAATCAGCCGCGAGATTCGAAGCCGCGCGCCTAAGGAGCTTATTCCGCGAGAGCTGCAGCTATAGCTCATAAATAATTAAGCGTATCGCACGCGAGCTCCTCGTCCTTAGAAGTCCGCACGGACACGCGCGCGTATGCGGAGCGCGAGACGGCGCAGAGAGGAGTTTCCGAAGCCGCGAGTTTTGCGCCGCGGAGCTTTGCGCGACTTTGAGTTTTGCTTTGGATTCCTGTTTTTGCGCCGGGCGGATTGAATCGATTATTGTTGTTTCGCGGATGCTTTCAGAAGTTGCTGGTTTCAGTTTGATTCGCTTTTAAAGAGGAGCGACGTTGGAAGTGTAGGAAAAGTTTGGGGAGTGAAAAGCGGATTTTATTATAGTTTCGTCTTACATTATGATTGGAATCTAAATTTCCACTTCTTCGATAATTTGATAAAGTAATAAAAAGTACCGTTTACACCCGAAAACTTGAGTGAAACTTCGGAAAAATAACGAGAAAAGTTTCACCATAAAAAATTAATATACGATACAGTTTCGAAGCTGCAAATGTCCCCATTTATTTCAAGATTACTCATCGATATTACTAGTTATTCATCATAAAACTTCCTTCCTCTGCAAATACTTGGCATAAAAACCGATTTTTTTATCAGATTACACTTTTACCGTCAAACCTCAAATCTCGCAATAAAAAAGTGTGTCATCCAAAGAAAACAAGCACATCTTACAAACGCCGCATAAATCGCTCACGCCCGCCTAAAAAGAAATCCCGAAAAATAAGCAATCGCCTACCCCGAAATAACCCACCGCCGAAATATCGAGCGCGCAATCTTCGAAGTATCCGCATTACATCACCGAGAACTTCCCAATACAAATCCAAAGCCCGAGGAAAAAAGCCGACGACTCGACGATTAATCGGCGACGCGCGTAAGCCAGGCTGCGCGTCTCTCCCGCATTAGTCGAGCGGCTCGCGATAAATCAGCTCGATTTATCATCTCTCTCTCTTTCTATCTCGCATCGGCGGAGGTGGAGAGATTAGGCGGTCGTTCTCTCTTTCTCTCTCTCCCTCTCGAATTTAGCGCGATATAGCTGGCGGAGCTACTTTTTCGGCATCGGATCCTGTTCTCGGCGCTTCGTAGAACGGCGCGCGGAATTTTTATTGTTGTGCGCCGCTCGGGGACTTCGGCTAAGAAATATCGTCCCGCGCGCTGTGATTTGGGCGATAAATTCTCTTCAGACGCCGAGCTCTGTGCTCGTTTCCTACCCGTAACAGACAAATTAGATGGATAAATGAGTCGTTTTGTCAGTCTCCTTTAGACGCTGGTGACTAAGCGTCGGTTGTCGGAATAGTTTTGGAGAAATTATTTTGTAACGGCGCGGCGTGCAGATTTCCTAAAACAGCTTTCTTGTGGTCTTGTGGGTTACGACGAGTAAGGCAGTAATCATCTCTGTGGGCTTTACTAAGAAGTTTTCTAATTACGCGAAATGACACTCAGGCTCACCGCGAGTGATAATGACATTGAATCGGTACTAGATTGCAAATCTCCAAGCTGAAAGCAGCCATTTGTGTCTAGTACCCATCGTCGCTCGATATAATTAAAGTTAATTGCGCAATCCGATCAATCCTCCCGTCCGCGGTGCAGAAAATAGCGCAGTCGCCTTTTCGAAAATTGACAGGTGAAAAAAAAGGGAAGGCCGGCTCGGAAGAAGAATGAAGGAAGCGGAGAGGAGCCAGTAGCGCACGCCACGGGGACAAAGCAAATAGCCGGCGTGTACTCATCCTCCGCGGCTTCTCTCTCCTCTCTCTCTCTCTCTCTCTCTCGGGGGGGAACTGTCCAATTACTCAGATCGACATCCGATAATGAAATACAAGCGAACGCGAGCCCGTCATCCTCCTCGGACGTTGTCGCGAGGGCGGAAAACGTTGTGTAAACCCCTCCGTGTGTACAGGGAATTCCTGAGACCCGCCGCGAGATCTGCGCAAGACAGCTCTCCCTCTCTCTCTCTCTCTCTCTCTTACTCGTGTGTGGGAAGGATAAAAAGAGACGAGCCCAAGAGCAAAAACTTTCAGTTAGAGAAAGCCTCAAGGAAAATAAGGGAAAAGGCAGTCTGGCGAAGCCAATTGAATGCTGCATTATAGATTGAAGGCTGTCCTTTGATTTTATTTAATGATGTGAGCCATTCAAGTCGGCATCCCTGATATTGAGTTTATTGACTTTTGATAACGAAATTTTCGGCTAAGCTTTAAATAAAGGTCCTTACGCAAGATTTCGTACGAGATTTATCATAAAGTTTTATCCGTTTGTCAGCGCAGCTTGAAATTAATATTAATCAACCTATTTGCAAAAATGCAGCTATCAGTAATTGATTTAGTAAGCCATTTTTCCAGATGCCTAAGCCCCGCAGGACACACATCGGCAGTAGCTGCGTATTATTGATTACGGTTATTAATCACCGGCTCTGAATTTAGTTAATAAATCGCGCGCAACAAACCGGGCTATGAATCTAGTTCATGCCTCCGTAAAAGAGTGTACACCTACAAATTACTCGGACACGTCGATGCCTCCGCATCAAAAGCTATTGATCGCCGTCAAACAGGCCGATCCTTTTTCAAACACGCCAACGCAGATAACTAAGGTCAGCGGCGGCAGCGAGAAAAGGGGGTGGAGGAGAGGCACTTGTTCGGAGATGGGGGGGGGGCGTCAGTTGGGTAAACACGGCTCACCTACACGGTTGAAAAGCGCGGGCCGCCGCCTAACTACCCGAGCTACCGCAGACCACCGCCAAGCGTCTAGACGTTCTCCAGCGCGGCGTCTTCCTTTTTCCGCGATGTTCCCTCCTCGTCCTCCTCCTCCGCTCCGACGGAGAAGCGGCTCCTCTCTCTCTCTCTCTTCGGGGCTTTCATTCGGGCTTTCTAATTCTATTGCGTCTTTCGCTGGCTTGGCTCCTTTTTGCTCCCGCTCCCCCCGGCTCTTCTGTTTCGACCTTTTCGCTGCCTCCCTTCAATGCTTTAAGCCTAATGTTAGAGATTCTGCGGCATCGCCGAGTACAACCGCTTTAATTGCTTCGGGAGGATGCTCGAGCGGAGAATGCGCTTCTTTGGTGGTTTGTTCAAAGATGTTCTTGCGTAATGTAGCTTTATTGGGGCAGATCGGTATCTTATCTTGAATTATCGCTTTCAAGTGGTTCCGTGTAGGTTTCGGTGTCTGGATTTTTTTTTTCAGCAAATTTCGTCATTTGGACAGAGTGGACAATTGTTACTAAAATTAGGCAATGATTAATGCACTGAGCGCAGGATTTAAAAGAATTGTTTCAACTCGCTGACGTTAACTACTTGTTTACTAAGACAACGGGTAATTGCAGTAAAGGCATAGACGTGCATAGATATATAGTGGAGCACGTCGTCCATAAGAGTCTATATATACGTAGGCTGAACTACTTAAACCGTCTCTAAAGCCATCGTGAAAGGAGACTTTGAGCTAACTTCATGAGTAAATGCACTTCATTACGTTTATTTCCTATAAAAAGGAAAAGAATGTAGACAGTGTTTGCTATTCTTAGAATGTCTCTTACACTATAAATATCTATTAAAACATTTAATCCCAGTAATACTGCTCCACTCCATTTAATTTTTTGGAAATGATTTTTAACATTTCCCTTACAATACATCACATAAATACTTGAAAAAAATATCTTCGACCGAATTCAAGCAATTTCTTTCGATGCTCGAATCTTAAAATTAATCACAATCTCTTCAGAGTAACAACAATCGACGTACATCAAAGAACATGAGATAAGAAATAGTTATACCTACCCAATGCATTCCTCCGAACCCCAGGTGACCAGCCCGAAAGAGCCTCCTTCTTTATCAGCCTCCAGTGCGGGAGCGCGATTGCGTCTGCGGCAGTGAAATATGTACATTGACCCTGGCGAAAGACTCGAGAAGGCTGGGAGCGCCTAAGAAACCGGAGAATAAGAAGGAGCCGACGAAGGCCGCACGATAAAGCGGAGCAAGGGAGACGCGAAAGTCCCTCTAAACCCGGCCGGATTTGAGGTTATGGTAATGCGGATAGAGAGGAGATAACGGCGCCGCGGCTCAAGGTCTCCTTTAAAGATCGACTCGATCGTGACGGAGCCGAGATGAGTTTCCCGTGTAAGCGCAGGATTCCCGCGCACGTAAGTAGAGACAAACTAGGATCATCGCCTTTATATGTGCCGCCGAGAGCGACTGAAATTCCCGAGCTCGAGTTTCGGCTGCTTTCGGTCGGGAAAGATTAAAAACTAATTTTTCTTGGGAAAGGGTTATTGGAAGACGGTTTAGATTACTAGGATTTTGTCGTGCCTTTCCGGATTAGGGTTTTGAAAATTTTACCTTGCATTATATCTTAAGAATCCATGCCATATATTTGTGGTACCGTACAGTAACTTTCACTTGATCAAGGAAATACGGTTAGACGTTATGCGTTGAGCAAATTGAGAAAAAGAATGAAATATAAATTATTAAAAAAAATGTTATAGGCATAAGGATGAATAATTTATATTCTGGCGGTGCTACTAATTAATTTAATTTTAAGACAGTTATATGAAGACAAATACGAATAAATCTTCCGAAAATTAAAAATTTAGCAAAAGAATACGCTGGCTATACTAATATTGAATTGCTCAATGAGTAATATTATGTTCACAGTATGCTAATCAGGTATAGAAGAGGCGTTAAATAACTGCAATATCCTCTTTGCAAACTAAATTTTTTTTTGAGCACAATGATGCTGGTAGCAGGATATATTTAAATGGTCATTTAAAATAAAAGTACTCATAATGATTCATACGTTTTTAAACTAAATTCTTGAATTTTGAAATCATTTAATCAGTTTCAAACGTTTTAAAATACTTTATAAATCAAAAATTTATTTAAGAAAATTTGAATTTCCGTTACTTATCTAGTCAATTATGCTTAAATTTTTTAGATTCAATTGTTATAAAAATAAAAAGTTACAACCCTCGTTGCTATTGTCCTTTCAAGTAACTATAAAAGCTTTAATTTATTATGAACCTTTTTAAAGCTGTACTTTCGACATTTTAATCTTGACAAGCGGCCTTAACAATCTTTACAAGTGCTCAGCTGCTTTCAGAGACATAAGGAAGCGCTCTTTCTTTTACAAAAACATCAGCATAAACCATCAGCATCTAATTAGCGTCCGCAAGCGCCTCCTCCTCCTACCTCTTAGAACGAAATAATTTGCAAACTCCTTACTTCGAACTCCGTAAATCAAATCGAGGCTCAATGCCGCCGTAAACAGCGGCGACTTCCCGTTGAAAAACCAGGAGCTAAATCTAACGCGCAACGAGCCCTCGTTCCGAGTTAATTCCTCGCTCGGAATTCTTTCCCCGCGCATGCAAGCTCGCGCGTTAACGTCTCCCCGGCGCAGTATAACAGCGTGAATTTACAGGCCCCGCTCCTTTATTCTCCCCGCCCCGCTCGCGCGCCCGAAGTCGCGGCGCAATGACACCGGACGCGCATTTCGAGTTTCTCGAGGCCTGGCGCGAGCCCGGCGAAATCGCTTTATCGGAGGCGGGAATCTCGCCGCTCGCGCGAGGAGGAGATCGTAAAGGCGCGACACGCTACACGCGCGGATTCGACGCGATAAAGAATTCACTTTATTCTCTCGGCTCCGAATAATGACATCAGCCCTTTCCGCGTCTGTCTTTTGCTCTTGCTTTTTGCGCGCGCGCGCGCGAGCGAGCTCTCCTCCCCGCCTGGCCTTTCTTACGTATACGGCTTATCTATACGTTTATTTTTGCTTGTTCCCGACCGCACGCTGTTTATTTCACGAGAGTCTCTCTCGCTGCTGGCTTTACAGATTGCCGGGGATTTTTCTTGTAAGCCCGTATCGTTCCCCGCGAGAATTTTTTATATTGATTTCGCTTTATTAGTTTTCGGTTATCTTTACACGCAGAAACGCTTGTTGCCTTATTTCTTACCGGCTAGAAATGCTATTTTTAAAAGCAGCTCTGTGAAGCATTGCGATAACGAACACTGAATAAAGGTTGTAAATATGGCATTCTTTTTCAAAAAGAAAAAAAAAAAAAAAACAGGTCGACTGCACCTGATTTGCATCGCGCGAATTACTTCATTGGTAATGCAATTTGTAAAATGGAGAGATTTCATTTTCAAAATATTCATCAGCTTCAAAAACATTGTGATCAAAGGGCTCGCGTGAATTTTATTTGATGCTATGTAATAAATAAAAGTGATTACTCGACCAAATTGTAAAATGCAAATTTCAATTGCAACGTCCAGCGCTTGCTAATTCTAACAAACAAACCATTTTCAAGCTAAACAATCCGCCGGGTCAATTCAATCCCAAGTAAACGGTTTATCTTCGTTAACCGAGAAACAATGTAAGCGCAGAAAACAAAAGCAGCAAACATCCGCCAGATTCCTCCGTAATTCACGTCGTTTCGTTCCGCGACGTGCCTCATTCGAAACTCGCGCTCGTTACGAATCCCCGACATTAGCATTTTTAATCCTCCCTTGAGGACATCGAGGCCTCCTTCTCCAAGGAGAAACGCGTTCTCTCAACGAGGCGCATGCATTTTGCCGAATGGGCTACACGCGCGCTGAAAATAACGAGGAATTAAAGAGGTTTATGCGCAGGCGCGCCGAGGGGGAAAGAGAGAGCGGGCGGCGTGAACGGCCTAATTAAAAAAACTGTAACAATTTGCGTTAACGCAAATTGATGGTATCTCGTCAAAAGCGAGCGCTGCGCCGTGTTCCGCCTGCGTATACGCCGCGGAAATTCGATATTTTTGTATACGACGAGTGAGCGAAACTGAGTTAAGTGATATCGAGTTACCGACTGATTTTAATTTGATTTTACGAGCACGGCGTTCAGGCGCGCGAAAAGACCAAAAAGATTTTCCTTTGCCGGCTGTCTCTTAATGACTCTTCTGTTGGCAACGTTGGTAAATTTGATAAGTTTACACGTGGGAATACGATTTAAACTCCAAGCGTGGTTTTTTTGCTGTTGATGCTTTGTGTCCAGTGCATTGTTGGATTTCAATGGAACGTTATTTTTATTCGGGTCTATTCGCTTTACAGAGCCCTGATATTTTCGTAATAAATTATTGTAATTTGTGCATTACTTTGTAGGTGGATATTTTAACATAATTTATTTGATCTTTCTGAAGTGAATACCAAAAGTCGAATATTTTAACTCGTTGATGAAATTTAATGAGATGATTATTCTTATTATTATACAATGTAAAAGCGTTAAAAATGTGCAACAAAGCCTGTTTACCTCCTTTACCCCTTAAATATTTTCATTTTTCGTTAAAAATCCAGAATAAGTGTAAAAAGCACTTTCTGCTGACGAAAATTTCGTTACAAAATTTTACATCTGAATGTACCGAATAAAATAATTTACGTGCGTGTTCTGCAATTTAAAAACAAAACATTTTCAAACTACTAAATTTTAATAGAAATAGAAGCAAGCCATTTAACGCAATTACGAAAACCTGAAACATCAAATTTACGCACATAAATTAAATTGTGCAGTAATTACAAGCCGAAACACCGGGCGACTTAATTCTATTAAAAAAGCCCACCTGTCGCAACGGGAATACCGCCTTCCTCGAACCTCGCTGCATTCCAAAAGGCATCTCTCAAATAAAAAGTTCCTCTCAAATACAAGGCGCAGACGCGTAGATCACGACTGCATCCCCGACACCTACTTACGTCGCATCCTCGCTCCGGGCGGCGCGCAATTTGCATTCCCGACTCTCCTTTTCGAAAACACGAAAAGGAGACTGCCAGTACGCGCTTGGCATGCAGGCGGCAGTCCCGCGAGTACACCGACACACCCACCCACACAGAGACAGAGAGAGCCGCGGCGCGTTAACTTTTGACACTCGGGCGCAAAAAAGGTCGACGCTGCTGCTGCTCGATCGAGTATTCAAAAAGTGTCTCTCGCTCGCCGCCGTTTCCGAAAACCTCGAAACTCGAGCCCGGCCGGACACAATGCCCGTCGCGCCGATGACTTATGGCATGTTTTATTCATACGCGGGCCCCGCAGTCTGCGCAGGCATTAGCATGGTAATTCGCGTATCGAGGAGGAGCCGGCCGGTCCAGGATGCGAGAGCTGCAAGACAGCCGAATCGAGCTCCACGCCCGATTAATTATTGCCGTGCCTGGTGATTGATATATCCATGCCTGAAGGGGGGAGTCGCCCGCCGCTCTGATTTTATGCGCGGATTGCTCCGAGCGCTTGTTTACCGTCGGCCTTAGCTGTCGATAAAATGCTAATTTTCTTAATATTCTTTGCGGGACGGGATTGTTTGTACTTGCGCGGGCGGAAAGGCGATTTATTTGAATTGATTCCGGACTAATTGCTGGATTTTGTTCTAATTGAAGAAACCTGTGAAAGTGAAAAGTTTCCAAGCGAAAACATACAAGTTTGAAGTTAATCAGCTAAAAGCTCTTGACTAAGGCGCTCCCGGCTGCTTAAATATTTAGTTGTGTTATAAGGCGCGTAAAGTTTTAAAGGCTCGCATAAATTATTACTTACGCAGAAACTTGCCGACCGAAAAAAGACAAATTCTCCCCCCTCGACATAGTTCCTCATTAATTTGTTTGCCAGAAATCCAGTTGCTAAAATGTATATAATATCCAGTTACTAAATATACAAAACCCCCCGGCGGAATGTAAATTAAAATTATACTTCGCGCGGCAGCGGGGGAAAAACAAAGTTACAAGTGCCTCTCCGTTAAGACGGCATATAAGAACAGCAGCGGCCTGCAAAATTCATCAATTTGTCCCACAGCGCCGAGGCTCACGAGTCCTTCACTCCGGCTGCATAAAACGCGCGCGGCTCGTGCGGACGCTACTTATGCATCGTTGATTATGGACTCTGCGAGCCCGACACCGTAACGAGCCTGCAGATATTTGGCTTGCTAATCACCTTGTGAGCACGGAGGGGGTGGGGGGGGAGAAGGGACTGCAGTGCGAGCTTTTAATTTAGCATTTTTCGCCGGGACCCCGTAACGAGAGACGGAGTTGTTCGAGTGGGTTATCTCGCGCGGAGATGCGGGGAAATCGATATTCCGAATTTCGCGCTTTCTATTTGCGCGTGCTTACGGGAAGTAATGAGAGAGCGAGGAGTAATGCTTTTTTAGAAGGCTCGTCGAAGTTCTGATGGTATTCAGAGCTGCTCGGTTAATGAAGTCGGGGTTATTTAAAAGACTGTTGGCGAGCTTTAATTTTAAGGGGCTAACGAAGGTTTATCTTCAATCTTGCATTTAAATAAAATTTTTTTCGTCTAAATGGAAGGGGTCTCTTGTTGGGAGATGCGTGTATTTGTTTTATTAAAAAAATTGTCTACGTTTTACGACCAAGAATAAATTTGTATTTTATTGCAAGATATTAAAATATGATTGAATAAATGAATAATATGCTACGAATTAACTATAAAATTCGTTCAAAATTGATTCTAAAAAAATACGATAAATATTCACTGAGAAACTTTCTTAGAAAATAAAATGTTTTTATTTTTCAACATTTTAATGAATTTTTCTTTTACCATCTCTTTCAATATGCCAACGGTAGTTATGTTCGCATAAATTTTATTCATTTGCTTTTGATACAATTATTTTTGATTTAAGCGTTTCCATAAACCAAGCAATGGGTAATTATTAAATACGAATATTATGAATATTAATAAGCCGTATAAATTTATGTGGACTTGTTTTCTCTTAGTCACTATTATGAATAGAAATTTTCAGTCGAAATTAACCCGTATATATAGTTTGCATTGAAAACATAAATCCTTTATACGTTCATTATCGTAAAACCATAAAGCAGATATTTAATATTAAATCTTTATAATCTAAATATTGATCTTTTTCATTATCTATAACTCAGATAATGCTGGTCAAAATGAAGAATTGAAGTGAACTTATGAACTTAGATCGAAATCGAATTTCAATAAATACGCAGTAGGTTTCAGCTACATCATTGCTCTCGAAAGCCTTTTCCCTTTGGCGAACTTAGCCAAAGTGCGCAGCGACTATAGCAATACCTCAGTTACCCCATACTTGCAAGTGACTCATTGTTCGGTTTAAATTCGAACTCCGGCGGAGCGGCCGCTGCGGTGGTAGTAATAGTCACGGCTATATATTCCGAAATAAGCTCGGTCAGGAAGCAAGAGAGAGAGAGGGAGAGAGAGAGAGAGAGAGAGAGAGAGAGAAAGGCACCAGTCGGAACTTGATAGCTTGGGCTTCCGCGGCAATCAGATGATCCATTATCGCTCGCGGGCTTTGTTTACGCCGCTTACAACAAGCCTCTGTCCTTGCTGCGTGAAATCGAACAATGAAAAATTGAGTCGCAAATAGAATGGTTCGTCCGCGAAAGTGCTCGGTGAATAGGCTCCGCTGGGTAGATGGTAAATACGTTCCGCCTCGGTGTTGTTATACCGATTTAATTTCGTCTCCTGCGTCGCGGAGCTCTCTTTTTGTTCCGGTTCTTCGCATTGTTTAGTCAAGGACCTTTTATAGATTATTGGAGATTCTCGTTAGAATGAGTCTGCCGGCTCTAGAATATTTATTTATGTGAAATCGAATTTATGACTTTTGATGTCCTATGAATGATGGAGCATAGTATTGATTTATTGCTTTTATTTTTCAAATATTTTTTTACGACTTTTGTACCGGTCAATTTAAAGCTCAATTTGTTTCTTACAGCCATCAATGGAAATGTATGATAGTTTTTTTTAAGCTGGTGTAAAAACAAACTAAAATAATTAACTGGATAAAAATCTGAAGTATTCAAAAGTTTGATCATTTTCGTAACCCATTGTAATTAACATCAGTCTACTTTTTGAGTTTGCTCTTATCTTGTTACCCAATTACATTTATAAACATACTAAAACCAAAGAGACGAGAATACTATAGAACAAATCCACAGTGAAATAGAAAAAAATGAATAGTTCTCTAACAACGCGATGCGCGGCCTCTTGAACCCTTCTAGCGCCTACGCGCGCATCAACCTAGAATATAGCATAATAATGCATGCGGACATTCTTAGTGATGCGCTTCGTTCGATAGGCCCATGATGACCAGCGAATGTGTAATTAAGCACGTCGCCGTCGGCCGAGAGTCGCATAAATTTCACGGGGACCAGAGTCTCGGATCCGTTCGGTTATGTTCCGTATAATTTTTTAATTACCGAGCAATGAAATGCTCGTTTAATACGCGGCCGATAGTAGCTGGCTGTATTTACATTCCTCGCCCCTCTCGCATTGTCCTTCTTTTTCCTCGCGGCAAGTCGCTCGGTTAATGAAATCTTGAGCGATTTAAATCGTTGCTTTATGGCCGGAATAATTTAGCAGAACTAATGAATGATTTCTTCGTGAAAAGAGAGGAGTTTTATTAGCGAGCGCCGGTATTAGCAGAGGAGGGAATTGAAAAAATGTAATATTGGAAGGGCGGAGCTCTTGGACTGTAAAATTTGAATTGAAATTCCTGCAGAAATATCGTCTGAAATCAAATTTTTCAATTAATTAAAATCGCGGCCAAGTTCCGAAGATGAAACATTTTCGTTTAAATTTAAAATGCCTCGTTAAGTTTTCATGCTAACTATCTCCAAAATCACGAAACGTTTTGCAGGAGTGCATGGCTTTTCATAATTAGCTTCATTATTCGAAAATCCGAGCAATCGATTGCAATAAATTTTCGAAAAGCAAGAGTACAACTGACACAATTCCGTTTCAATTTTACCGCGGCAATGTCGAAAGCGAGAGAGAGAGAGAGAGGGAGCAAGTGAGAATTTGAAATTCGCAAAATCCACTTGTTCGCGTAACGAAGCCAATCAATAGCGCGCCGAGTAGCACATCTTTTTACGAGCGACGCGTACGCCTTTTTTTTTATCCGTTTCAAGCTTAACGAACATTTCACAGTTTCGTCTCAATTACAAAAGCAATTCGCCCGAGTCAATTAATGTTTTAATCAAAAAAGTTTAGCCAGTAAACACCGCGACTATTTAAAATATGCTCCATAACAAGGAAACTTTCGCGCCGCCAAGAAGAAAAAAGGGAGGAAGAAGCCGGCCGGGAAAGTTTTCATAAAGGAGCGCAACGAAAAATCGTCGCTCCGCTTTCTGAATTTTGATTAAAAGCCCCGAGAGCTGCACTAAACAACGAGTACACTTTTATTCCGCGCCGAGGAGAAAAATGAGAGTACAGAGTTGGCCCGTTTCTCGCACGAGCTTATCGAGGGAATTTATTATGCCGCCTCGGCTTTCTCATCATCTCTCTCGTCGGTTTAGCTTCCAAAGAAAGAGAAGTTAGTCTCGGGGAAGAGGCTCGTATAAACTTTAGAGCCTTCGGACGATTGAGTCGCTTTGCAAATGCATAATCAATGCTGAAAATCGGGATAATCCTCGCAATGGTCATGTGAGATATCTCTATCTTACTCGGGCCTACCTTTCCTCCTCTTTTTCCTTTTATCTTCGTATTCCCGAGTCTTCCCCCTTTTGCTTTTACGCTGCGATCACGCGGATTTTGTATTATTACTTCACTTAAATTTCAAGTTTATCATTTTAATTAATTTAAAATCAAATTGATTATTTGACATTTATTATTTCTCATTATCGTATTAATAACGGCTTTTTGCTTTTATCTTAATGCATTGGTTTCTCACGTCTTACATATATAAAGGCACTTCTCCGTTTTCTGTCCTCCGTTCTATTTTCTTTTTCCACCTTTATTGTTATCCCATTGATTCATTCGACTCTTATATTTTTTTTCTTTACCTTCACCTTCGCTTCGATGTTTTTTTCGCTTTGAGCGATAGTTCAAGGCCAATTTCTCCCACGGTGCAGGCGGACGACCCTCCGGAACGAAACTCTTTAATCAAATCTCTGTTTTATTCAACTTCTTAGAGTGGATTGTGCGATCTGAGTGAGAAACTTAAATGATGAAGTGGATTTTTGCGACTCTTTAAGCTTCTCCCGGGTTTTGTAGCCGGAAGAAAAGCACAGTTAGAACAATTGAGGTATTATTGTTCTCACAATTAAAACTTCCCACTCACTTACTCCGCCCTTCATCTAAAAGGCCAAATGCAGCATCACGTTCACAATTTTTCCCAAAAATATTTCTTATTCGCATACATTCTTAAAAATAATCTTATCATCGTCGACCGAAAATCTATCCCAAAAGAACCGCCCAACCCGACTAAAAAAGCAAGAAAACAGCCTTACTCCCTCCACCAGAAGCTCGCGAAAAGCTCCGGCAAAGTGCGAGAGGCGGCTCACGTCACAGGTGTAAGCCCTCGGCGCTCGCTGCGAATTTGCGCGCGGGCCGTTATATTATCCTTCGCCGCGCGCCGCGAAGTAACCACGTTGCGCGCGTAAACTCGAAACTTTACGAGCCCTCGGGACGGCCGACAATGCCTACTAATGCCCCGAGGAATTACCGCCGAAAAAGCAAAGTGTACATACCCCGCCGCGGCAAAAAGCGCGGCCGCGCCGAGCGGCAGCTTGCGCGCGATGCTAATTGAACGAGTTGGGCGCGAGGATTTCTTCGACGGGGCGACAAGAAGCGCGATTCGAACCGACCTTCGGGGACGGCGCCGGACGAGAGAGGCTAATGGAGAAGGAATGAAAGCGGCGACGAAAGTTTCGCTGCGGCCGCTGGCGGAATTTTAAGACGAAAGCGTTTAGTAGTAAACTTTGTTGAGGTGAAAGATTGAAGATCGGCTCTTGGTGTTACTCGGCGAATTTGCTTTGTTATTGGATGTGGCTTTGTTGCGAATTCTGCGCGTGTGAGCGGTGCGCAATCAAACAAACTTTATGCAGAACGTGGGAGTAAAGTATCGACATTTGCATTACGGGAGTTATGTTAAAATCGGAGTAAATCACGAAATTTTGTCAGGTCACAAGAAATATCATACTCAACGTGCAATGATGTAAAAGATATTTCATTGTGGGAAAAGTTTTGCAAGTTCGTAAATTATAAATTATACGGGGCTCAATTTGCGCAACATTAATCCTTTGAGTCCCAATAGGGTCGTGTATATCAAAGTGAACTTCTCCCTTTTTTCTAAATGAAGTTGCGAGGTCTTGTAAATAAGCAGATTAAAACAAACTTTCATAGAGCTATTATATATAATACGTTCCAGGAAACTTTGAAGGTTTATTTGCGCTATCAGCAAAAAATCTCACATAATCAAAGCACTTTTCATACTTCCTTTCAGCGTCTTGGCAAAAAATTTAATGAAGCTTTATAAAAATATTTGCAATCTATTTGAAAGACTGGCTGAGAGAAGCGCGTTTATTAAAATTCTTGCACAACCACTTTGAGATCAAAGTAATGTTTTATGCAGCGGAATTTTTGCCTCCAACAAGCATCTGTAAACAGTAATATTTGCGAGCTGGATAAGCAAGATTTTCAATCCGCAACTTTACCTCGAACTCTGGGTAGTCGAATTTGAGAAAAAGTCCCCCTTAAAAAAACAATAAACCGAATCCTTCCACGCAAAATCAATTTGCGCTCCCGAGCGAAAATTTACGCCGTCCCTCCCAAAACGCGAGGCTGCCTCGTAAAGAGAGTGACACAGTCGCCTCGAAAAAAAAAACGGCCCTTCGCAAAAAAGCCAGTCGTAATTTAGCGCTCGCAGGCGGCCTTTTTCATCTAGACTCGCTCGCTTGCGTAAGTCACTCTTGCGCGCTCCACTTCAAGCCTACGACGTATCTTCATTCCTCATCTCGACGCGCCCCGAGATTTTCAGCCGAGGCGTTAATCTTCTTCTGATTTACAGAGCCACTTGCTTTAAGGCTTTATACCCGCGGGAATTAGTCCGGGCTCTTTACCCGCTTATTGCTTTTTTGCGAGATTTTTCGCCCGGCCGCTTGATAAGAGAAAGTCCTTTGGATGCGGACTTTATTTTTGGAAATTTATGCCGCGCCGTGCGCGGGTGATTTAGGGCAGCGGGCTGCGGTTTTAAGATGAGGGTTTTTAATTATTTAATAAAGATCACTTTCTTGTGCTGAGGTTTTGGGAAAAACTTTTGCTTCATTTTTAGCTTATGAGCTTTTTAAAAGTAATTAATTCAAGCTCGGTAAAAAAAAATGACTGTAGTATTTTTAACGTAAGGCTTTGGCATTTCAAATTACAATAAACGCTTCATTAAGTGTCATCTTTTTTATTTTATGTTGTGAAAAGAATTTCTTGCACATTATAAATAATTACGTTTCTTAGATTTCGACCCGAAGCCAAAAAAATATGAATTACACGGTTCTAAAAGAAAAATAAAATATTCATAAAATTACAGCCTGCCAGTGACAAATAAGTCTCAACCACGAGCCGCAAATCTCATTCCCGAAGCCATAACTCAAATTACCGTTCGAAAGGACTGCGAAGTGGTCAGTAATAAACAGCCGAAATCGCAATAATAGGCACGTGCTAAAATCCCTAAGCTACTTTATCGCCCCGAAACCTAATGCTTCCATACGAGTCGCCGCGTGGCCGGCCGAAAAAAGCGACGAGGCATTAGCATCTTTTATTGGCCGCGTCAGACAAATCCGCTCGTTCGGAGGAAGGGCGAGCCGTCCCTTTAAAAAAAGGACGGCCGTTTGACTGGCAGGCGCGAAACTCGGGGCCTTTTATTGGCTTGCGGAACGCCTTCTTTTGGCGCGAGAGGAAAGTGATAGCCGATACCCGGCTACAGTCGTAAACTTTTTAAATTTCCTCGGGTCTCTCTCGCTGGTACTTTATGCCCGGGATGCATTTTTTGTCACCGGTTCTTATGGCCCCTCTTTATATTCGGCGAGATGGCTGCTTATTCCTTTTCATTATTTGTTCTTCTTTATGATTCTCGAATTTCCTTTATCTCTACACCCACCGTACTTGTCTGCTTTTTGCAGCGTTTTTATACATCACTGATATACGCCCGTTGTTTATCGAGTTCTGCTTCGATTTGTCACGAGTAATTTATTAATTTAAAGTTATCTTTCAGAATTGTCCTTAAGCAAGTCGATATTTTTCGTGCGATTTCACAAACTTTCGTCGAAAAATAAATAAATCTTTACCAATGTTCAAGGCAGAGAGTAATTTATTCTCTGGCGTTGCTGTATTTATATGCAGAGACGTCAAAAAAGTATTATTTATTCGCGAAATAGTAATACATCAATTTTTATAGAAAAGTTTGACATTATTGAGTATAAAAGCACCTATACGGAATCAAAACCCAGAGAACTTATGTAAGAGAAAAAGATTCAGGAAAAAAGGAGTAACCGGGATGTATATACGTATAGGGCAAAATCCCAGGTTTATTCATATTGTGCATAAAACTTTTTATACTCTTTTCATCTTTTTTAAATTGTAATAATATTTTTAATATTTTTAAATGTCAAATTTATTTAAAATTCTTTGCAACTATTTTAAGGTTTCTTCTTTTGTGTTTTAGGTACGTAAGAACATTTGTGATGGAATTCCTATTGTCGTAGGTAAGAGATCAAAATATTGAATTTTGAAAAAAAAATAACGATCTAAAATACCATTTTTAGAAATTATGGATGTGGTTATTAATACTAAAAAGTTTTTATTTCGATGAACACAAAGCACAATTGAATTAAACAATTTTTGTTTGAAGCTTTTCAACTCACCATACAACATTTTTATCACAATATTGACTTTTAAAAAATAAAATGCAATGCTCGCGAAATAAAGTATAAAGTTATTTTTGTGATTCAGAAAAGAGCCAGATAAAAATATACAATGAGTAAAAAGCTGCAAACGAGATAAATAAATAAATATACACAGTCAGCCGAATAACTGTCACAAAAATGATTGGCGAAGAGAAAAAAGCCGCGCTTCCATATCCAGCATCACTCGAAATTAGAGCAGAATTCATGCTTATAACCCATTCACGATACCATGAAATTTTCCGCTACACGCTGATTAATTTACAAGCTGCGTTTCGCGTTGAAAATAGAATGCGAAAAACTTGCCGGGCGTTTTTCGAAATAACCTCTCATAAATTGGCCAAAGTGCAAAATTCATCAGCCGAGTGAAAGCGCAGCCTTGCATACGCAATTTCTCGGTCGACTGCGGCTCTTGGCACCACGGCGAACGTCTCGATTCGGACTCGGAGGGAAAAAAAGAGGGTGGATTATGAGAGAACTCGCGCCGGCGTCCGCCGTGCAAATCAATCACGACCATCCTCGTTTACATGCAAATAACGGATTGAATCATCTGGACGAGCATCTGCTGCAGCGGCCTTTTACGAGCGGCCGTGTTGGAGCATCTGCTCCTTGCGTAAGACGCGGATCTTTGTCCGCGCGCTTACAGTCTTGCGGATAGCGGAGAACTGGGTGAATTGCCACTTGGAGCCGAGAGGAAAATCGCTATAATAATAGTGTTAACTTTATTTTCTTTAATTTAAGGAAGATAAAATGGGAGATTGCTTTTAACGAAAATTAAATTCGCTGAAATTAGAAAGTAAATGTAACGAGTGAGAAGTTGTTAATGTATTCACGAGCTTAATCTCAATCCTATTAGGCAAATATCTGTACTAAATTTGAAATTAAAATAACTTTGTTCGTTAATATTTAGTTTGCCTCAAATTATGAATAAGAGCATTTACCTAATTTGGGGAATTATTATTATAGTTAATAAAGGGAACAATTCATTTATGGATGGTATTTCATCAAACGATTTATTAAAGAATATTAAATTTATTACACTAAACTGTAACATGCAAATCAAGATTGAGCATTCCATTAGAAATACACTAGACACTTCAATATATGGTAAAGTAGTTACTTTCTGTCCATATTTTGAAATTGAATTATTGGATCATCAATTTGGCCCGGAATTTAATCAGAATTTGCATATTTTATGGATATTTTATTTAATTTGACGTAATTAAAACATAAACTTTGTGTGCAACAAAACGACGATAAGTTCAATTAATAAAAATGCATTTATACGTATAGTTTTAATTATTTGTACAGCTTAATTATTTACATTTACACAGCAATTCATTGCCCAACCTAACCTGCACGTTAACTGACCGAATTCAAGATAACCGTAGGACATGTGTGCTACTGCAAAATACATGATAAGAATTATGTCAAATTTTGATTAAAATCATAAACGTCACCAATTATTACTACATTTTAACAACCACAGTCACAATCTGGAAGTAATGTAGGAAAAATTCCCAACGTGATATTACGAGTGATCAAACTAATAAAATGCTTTTATTTCAAAAGTACCCGTTAATTTTCAAGGGCCGACTAAGCTCACTTAGCACATTCCTGCCCTGCAGCAGATCCTTCAGCTTCTCGAATTCCTCCCCGCGCGTTTACTCTCGCTTTCTGCACCCCCGTCCTCCTCCTCCTCCTCCTCCTCCTCTCTTCTTCTGCTCTCTTGCGGTCGGCGAGCAAATGGGCTGCAGTCCGCTCGGCGACCTTTTCATTTGGCGCTCTTTGAAATTCGCGCCGAGAAGCGAGAGCGATCGAGGCAATCGGGACCTGCGCACTCGCTTTTTCTTTATTTGCATTTCCGATTGAAAGGCCGGGTGGATTAAAAAAAGAAATAAAGGGCCCTCTCCCTCCGTAACGAGCCTTTGCGCGATCGCGTGTATGCTTATTCTGCTTGGTTCTGCGCGGTCCGCTGGCCAGGCGACTGGAATTAATAAAGTGTCGCCGGGCTATTGGAAAGCGTAGAGGGTTTTTTTAGAGCTCGCTAATAAACTGATTTGTTGCTCTGTGCGGCAATTCCTTTTTCGATTTTTGCACTTTGAATGGGGCAATTAACTCGAGAGAAATTCTTGAACATGGTTTTTGCTTGAAAGGTGCATCGAGTTTTACCAAGATTAGTTGGTGATTAACGCGATGCACTCATCGGAATCGACGTAATTTTGCTTGTAAAGAATTAACTGCTATCGAAATAAATAGTTTTATCTAAAGAAGAATTATTTCAAGTATAAATTATCGGTTTGAATCATTAATTAATTTTTAGTACAGCAAACGACAAATTTTGAAAATACTACAGGGTGCTTTGAAAATTCGTAAAATATTATGTGATAAAACCTAATAACAGAAGCTACTTAATTGAAAATTCCCTCTAGTCTCCAAAATAGACGAATAAGCATTATCAGGGCATTAACCCCTATTATAACCCCTTTGTCCCTATCAGCCTGAAATTTTCGTACACAGAAGCGTAGATAAAAGTGAAATGCGCGCGCCGCCGACAAAGAAAGCGCTAAAAGCCCTCGACTCCCACATGAGCTCTTAGGCGCTCTGCGCCTAACCGAATTAAAAACTCCGACAAAGACTCGGGGGCCGCGCTAAAATCATTACTCGCGTCTTTCGTGCGAAACGCGGGGCTCCGGCGGCGAGGCAAAGCGGGGGGGGGGGGGGGGAAGAATTACCCGGCCTCGGCGAAAATGCGATTGCCGCCCGAAAGCATCGACGCGTGCATTTAAAAATCGGGCTTTTCCGCGCGCGAAACTTACAAAGCGCGTGCACGTCAAAACTGCCTGCGTCAAAGTGCGTTGGTAAAGCCGCCTTTTCCGAAGCGGAAAGGCGCGCCGCGGCTTCGCTGCGGCCCTTTGTGCGGTAGAGAGGATTGAAGTGCTGCTGAAACGATTGCTCGAGTACGTATGCGCCGGTGTAGATCGCTCGAAATAGTTGGAGTAGTTTTGAATTTCATTCTGGATGTAATGGGGATTTGTTTGTTTCTCGATGAGGGAAAGTTCGCGGGGTTTCGAGTGCGCGCGTAAAAAAGAACATTGCGAGTGGCGAACGGCGCGTTTTGATTAAATCCTGCAAGCATACTCTTCCAAGAGTACAATTTCTTAGCGATATAATAACATTTATAAAGATGATTCTTTGCCATAAATTTACGTCACTTTCTAGAGAATTTATCGATTGTTTTTACGCGTAGAGGAACTATTACTAATCAATCACTTGACACTATTACACATATACAAGAATTTACGTATTCAATGATTTATAATAGAACTTGACTATTAAACAAATAATTATACTAACCCAAGTGGAAATAATTTATATAATTTTTATCAAAATTTTAAACAAGTTATGTAGAATTTTGGTTCTATATAATTT
>JAWWEM010014447.1:0-23273 GCA_035582935.1 Ormyrus thymus | reverse complement strand
ATATATAAACTAATTTATTTTGCAAAAAAATTCATGCTAATATAAATTATAAATGATGTTAGAGTAACATATGAAAGTTTGTTGTAAAGTACTAATTACTTACATCTTCTATAGTTTGCTCTTGTAGTAATGTTGTTACATCTAATTTATGGTGGTGGCTTGGTGCTGGTTCGAAATAATCAACTATCCTGTTTATTTCATCTTCCGACCGCTTATGAATATTTCGCTTAAGACATACTTGTACATCCATTTCCATTTCACAAATATAAACTTTAAAGCCTTTCGTTTTGGCGAAGCTCCACATTTCTTCATAGTCCGATATTTTTTCATTAATACTATCCAAAACAATGAAATTGAAAAATCCGTCTGTGACGTTTTTCTTAAACGCTTTAACTAAGTGATTGACGTATTCTGGCTCCATTGCCTCTTCATATCTATATTCCATTTCCTATAAAAATTGCAATTCTTTGTAAATATCGTTCGAATATTACAATATGTAAAATTATGTATGGTTATTATACTTACGTCAACTCCATCTTTTTTATTATCATCACTAAATTTAGAGTCTTTTTCAACCAGAAAATAGTCATCTATGCTTAAAATTCTTGGCGCAGAACCTCCTTGAGCAACCTCTTTGTCCTGTAATTAATTTTTTGTATTTTAATAAACAAAACCTTGTTTTAAAACATATAATTTTATTTATATCTATTTCTTTAAAATTTCGATATTTGCATGCATTTTAAAAGCTACATAAACCAATAAATTAGAGCTTTAATATAATCACTTATTTGCGGAATCACAAAATTCATAGTACCTTAATAAGCTTAGCTACATATGATTTCCCACTGCCAGGTGGTCCTCTCAAAATGATAGCAATTTTGGGTGGCCTTGTCAACCGATTGGGAGAACACAGCAGATCGTCGACCATCGTGAGGTTTGGAGTTTTTGGAAGTTCCATAATCTTGGGTAGAGTGTCCAACACATTTTGTTTGTTTTCTGTAAGGCTATAACAATAGGTCATTTATAAATACTGATTAATATATACAAACTTTATATAAAAGAAGCTATATAATAAATTGTCAATAGCGTAAAAAGAAAATTATTTTAATGTTTTAATTGTATAGAAAATTTATATAAATATTTTAAAAAATAAACTAGTACAAATAGAAATGTATTAGTAAATTTTGAGATTTCATATTAAAAGTAATAATCCGTTTAATACAATTTTTAAACATAATGCTAATTTTTAATTAGCAATATTAAATCTTTAAAATGGATTTATAAAAATAAATCATTTATATATATTATATATTTTTTCAATTTTGGAGGGATACTAATAAAGTAAAAATTAAGAGTAAAAATTAAATCATAAGCTTTTGTATACAACTATTTATATTTAGAACTATGTAACATATACACCTATATGAGCTTTGCCACATACTCCTTTAAACCATAAAGTCTAATTACGTTTTTCAAACGTATAAATGTTTTTAACTTTCACTCTTTTCTATGATCTTTATATTGTTTTCAATTTTATCGAAGTTATATTTTTGGGGAAGTTAGTTATGGGTATGTATTAATATTATAATACATTTTTTTATGTACTTTCACCTACATTAAATATTAATACCTATCTACTTGGTTTTCTAATTATTATTTACAATCTTTTCAATTGTGTAAAAGTTTGCAAAATAATAAGTTCTATAGGCGATTTGATAATAAAAAAACCAATATAAATGTCTACTCATTAAATATTTAACTTTTAAAAAAAATAAGTCAGCAGTATTCATGAACTCAAAGAAATACAAAAATTTGTAGACATTTGTATAATTTAATAAATAAATTGTTTATTCATAGAAAAATGCAAATTGCTACTATCTTAAGGAACATAATAGCAACATTACAATTTTAAAAATTATACCTTTTGTTTTAATGTTTAAAAATACCTCGTTTAAAAAAATTGAGTTCATTACATGAGAGTACTTGTATCTACATGCATTATTTTCAAAAAGATTAAAATAAAATCGTATAATTTTAAAACTATTACTCTTGCTTTTAAAGTTCCTGCAAATATGTTTTTTCTATAAATAAACTTTATTTATTTAATGAATAAGTTTAATTTTATAAACTTTGATTTTAGGGACGTCAATATTGCTTTATTTTAATTTGATGCAAGGTTCTATTTCTACTGAATTTTTAAACATCTAAAACTTCGAAACCTAAACTAGGTTATTTACATAAGAATACAACGACAGCGATTGATTCGGTGATTTTTTTTTTTTTGTAATTTCTTCAATAAAATAAATTTGATCAATAAAGTTTTTGATGTATCAAGCATATCTATCAGAATAAAAGGATTATTAATTATTTATTGATATTCTAGTTTTTACTTTCTAATTTTGCATATTTATTTATAAGTATATATAAAACGGCAAAATCCATTAATACACTGTAAAAAATATGTCAATTTAAAAAGTAAATACTTAATTTCAATAAAATTAATCAATAATGCAGTTTGTTTTGCAAATAAAAAAAAAAAACAAAATTTTTAGCATCCGTACAGATTTAGTGTAAATAAACCAAAAACTATGATCAAATTTAGTCATTTAAGAAATAGTGAAAAATTACTTAATAAAAAATTGCATTTGCATTGTACGTACATGTACTATAGAATAAAAGTGACTTGAGGAATTTCTGAACCCCCGACAGAGTGAACCAATTATATTATAATCCAGCTGATATTAAGTGAAATTTAAATATGAAGAAATCATACCAAGTTAACCATCATCTTCTTAATTATTTAGAAAACTGAATTTTTTAAATGAATTAATATCAAATTTAATAACCTCTCAAATTTAAAAAGTAAACGAGACCTACTTTTTCTGGTGTTTAATTTTTCATTCTATAAATTTTCGTTTTTACAAAAGTATTTAAATAAAGTCTTACTCTTTTATATGAAAAACCAGGCTTCTATTTAAATACTTTTGATGAATTGAAATTTTAATAAATGAAATAAGTAGCAGTTTTTATATTGGGGATTCATGTAATACTATTGTAATAATCAATTTCCAAAGGTTTCATTAAATTTTAAAACAAAATAATAAAATTATGTATTCATTAATTTTCTTTAAAACAGTATGAAACATTTGGAAGTTTGAATTGTTATAAAATTGGTATGTTATTTACCCTATGATTTTATAAATCTGTGGACTAATTTTTTTTCTGAGAAGTTGATAAATTTGAAAAAATTTAATTAACATTAAAATATTCAGTATTTCAAAGATGCCATAGCTAACTTTATTATCCACTTAATATAGAAATCAAAATTTGTAAAATTAAGACTTATTCAGTCCCTGCAGTTTTAAAAAATTCAAGCATCCTTATTTTTTTAAAAGATTTGGACTGCAATATTGATTGTGATGCACAATTAAATAAAAATTTTTAAAAAGTAGCATTCGAAGAATTTTAATGGCATGAGGGATCTTTACAAAGGGCATTTATAAAATATAGGGACTAGCCATAGACAATAAAATTTCTACTTGTAATAAAAAACAAGCATCTTTTATAATACGATCTTTAATTGATGATTTTCAAATTCATGTGTGCATCAAATTATTGCAATTTTTTGAAACTGGAAGCTAACTAAAAACGGGACAATAAGTAATTGTGGATTCCAAAACCTTCATTTAATTTCATACCTGGAATCTTGTGGGGAAATAGTGTCAGTTGGAATAGTAGTGGCCGTGCCCTGCCAGCTAACACTTTCTATAGAGCTATCAAAATTCATATCTCTTATCAAAGATTTCAGAAGAATCGTGGGTTTAAAACAGATTTAACCGCAATTATGATTTCTTTATCAAAACTAGGGGGTAGTTTGGTATTCGGGAACTAATTTTTGAGTAAAAATATGTTGTTTTATCTGATTTGGTAATAAATATTCTTCAAAAAGTCAAAATTGAAAAGATCATTTAATTCGTTAATTTTTTCACTTAATTTTGTCTATGTGGATATATTATTATATTTAAACTGTAATAATAGAAAAAAGGAAACTACAAAGTGATAAAATGTTACCTGTCATCAACCTTATCGAGTTCTTTAGATTTGTTTCCTTTATCCTCTTGCTCTTTACTTTTCTCTGCCAAACCAATAAAACATACTTATTATTTTAACTATATTATGTATAAAATATTTCAAAGAAATAAATCTACCGAAAGTCAATTTTGTAAATTAATTTAAAAAATTCTTTTTAATTTTTTATGTTGATACTGAATTGTCAAATATTTAATAATTAAAGAGAATTTAAAAATAATCTTTTGAATATAAGAAAGATCTATATGCATAAAAATTTAAATAAATAAAAGAAATAAGATTTTGAAAATGTTAATATTTTACCTGGACTAGAACTTTTATCGACTACCATCAATTCATCTTTATTTTCTGAAGTTTTGTCCTTCGTACTTCGTGAATCTTTATCCTTATCTACATTATCTTCTCGGTCTTTTTCTGAATTTCTGTCCTTTTTATCCTCACGATCTTTGTCCTTCAGATCTTTATCTGCTTTGTCCTTAAACCGATCATCTCGGTCTTTATCATAGCTTCTGTCTTTATGCCTATCTTCTCTGTCCTTATCATAAGAACGATCTTTGTCGTACCCACGATCTTTGTGTCGATCATCTCGATCTTTGTACCTGTCTTTATCTCGACTTCTGTCCCTGCGATTTTTGTCGCGACTTCTTTCTCCATAGCGATCACTTTCACGATATCTATCATCTCTATCTTTATCATTTCTGCTACCACGTGCATCTCTGTCACGGCCGCGTTCTTTATCTCGCTCTTTATCACGTTCCCTGTCGCGATCTTTATCGCGGTCCTTATCACGCTCCTTATCACGATCTCTGTCGCGATCTCTGTCGCGATCTCTGTCGCGATCCTTTTCTCGGTCCTTCTCACGTTCTTTCTCACGCCTATCTCGTCGGTCGTCTCTATCTTTGTCCCTCCGACGATCATCTCTATCTTTTTCGAGCTCATTCCATTCTTTCTTTTCTTTGGATTTGAATTTAGAATCACTCCATAAAGTCCTATCCACAATTCTAGGAGGACTAGTCGTCCACACTTTACCAATCTTATCACACCTTCTTTTCATCTCATCATGATACTCTTTTATGTTTTCTTCACTTTCTTGCCAGTTCTTGAAATCTTTAAATATATCGGGAACCGTAGGTTTTAATTTTCCATGCCCATAATCGTATATTCCTACCGGTTCTTTAAATTCAAGGAGCACTTTTTTGGTTTCGTGAGAGTAATCTATAACTTTTGTAGGTGCTAAAAATTCCACTTTCTTGTCATGTGGAACTCCTTTATGGTTATAATTAAATTGTTTGCCAACGTGGAATTCTGGTCCAGGCCAACTATCATCATTAATATTGCGCTTGAAAGGTCCTGGTTTTTCATATGGACCACCTGGTGGATCAAAAGAACCAATAGGTCCGCGCAGTTCGAATGGACCTCCCGATTTATCAAAAGGTCCGCGCGGTTCAAAGGGACCGCCGCCTGGTTTATCAAATCGTCCTCGACCTGGTTCGTCAAAAGGTCCGCGCGGTTCAAACGGACCTCCTGGTTTATCGAACGGACCACGAGGTGGTTCGTCAAAAGGACCACGTGGTTCAAACGAACCTCCTGGTTTATCGAACGGACCACGAGGTGGTTCGTCAAAAGGACCACGTGGTTCAAACGGACCTCCTGGTTTATCGAACGGACCACGAGGTGGTTCGTCAAAAGGACCGCGTGGTTCAAACGGACCTCCTGGTTTATCGAACGGACCTCCTGGTTTATCAAACGGACCTCCTGGTTTATCGAACGGACCACGCGCTTCAAATGGGCCACCTGGTTTATCAAATCGCCCTCGACCTGGTTCGTCAAAAGGTCTGCGCGGTTCAAACGGGCCACCTGGTTTATCGAACGGGCCGCGAGGTGGTTCGTCAAAAGGTCCACGTGGTTCAAACGGACCACGATGTGGCTCATCAAAAGGACCTCCTGGTTTCTCAAAACGTCCATGAGGTGGTTCGTCAAAAGGTCCACGCGGTTCAAACGGACCACCTGATTTATCAAACGGACCGCGAGGTGGTTCATCAAATGGTCCGCGTGGTTGAAACGGGCCACGATGTGGCTCATCGAAAGGACCTCCTGGTTTCTCAAAACGTCCACGAGGTGGTTCGTCAAAAGGTCCACGGGGTTCAAACGGACCACCCGGTTTATCGAACGGTCCGCGAGGTGGTTCGTCAAATGGTCCACGTGGTTCAAACGGGCCACGATGTGGCTCATCGAAAGGACCTCCAGGTTTATCAAAACGTCCACGAGGTGGTTCGTTCAAAGGTCCACGGGTTACAAACGGATCTGGTTTATCGAAATGTCTACCGGTTTTATCTTGATTCAAAGGACCTTTATCAAAAATCCCGGCGGGTCCGGGAGGTCCGGTGGGTTTATTGGCTGGACCACCAGGTTTCTCAAACGGTCGGATTGCACCATCGAAATCTAATGGATTTGGAGGAGGGACTGGAACAGGGTTTGGATTATCTACATCCATAAACTTCTCTGCATCCATAAACTTCTCTGCATCCATAAACTTCTCTGCATCCATAAACTTCTCTGCATCCATAAACTTATCTGCATCCATAAACTGATCTTCATCATTTTTGGGAACATCTGAGCTTTCCTTGTTTTCGGGCTCAGATGTCTCAGCTGGTTCTTTTAATGACTCTTCCGGAAGTAACTTTTTGTTATCAATAGGTAAAACATCGATAGGATCAAACGAGTCTTCGGTAAAGTCAATGTCATCAACTCGTAGTGGTTGATTTAGATTCGTAGATTCTAATTGGCCTTCATCAGTACCTGTAATAGCCAGATTTTCATCGATTTCTTGATCGTTCTCTAATTCTAATTCCTTGTTTAAAGTACCATCTAGTGCTGATTCATCGAAAGATTCGTCTCTTTCTGATTCTGGAGCTAATTTTTCAGGACTATCCTTTTCGAACGGTGGCTTTTCAGGTTCAACCGACTCAGGACGGAAGTCTCTATCTATCGGTCCATCTTTACTAAATGGTGATCGATTTGGACTGAATGGCCTTGATCCGAAATTTTTGTCTTTAGGGTCATCCTTTTCAAAAGGTTTATTAGAACCAAATGGCTTAGAGCCAAAATTTCTATCCGTAGGCTCACCCATTCCGAATGGTGGTTTACTAGATCCAAATTGTCCAGCATCTTTATTCTTTGATTCATCTTTACCAAACGGTGGTCTATTAGGACCGGAAGGCCCTGGTTTAAAATCATCTTCCATAGACCCATCTTTTCCGAAAGGTGGTTTCTTCGATTTAAATGGTCCAGCGCCGATATCTCTGTCCTTTGGTCCATTTTTACCAAATGGTGGTCTATTCGGACCGAATGGTCCTGGTCCATAATCATCTTCCATAGATCCGTCGTTTCCGAAAGGTGCTTTGTTAGGTCCAAACGGTCCAGGGCTGAAATTTCTATCCATAGGACCATCTTTTCCGAACGGTGGCCTATTTGGGCCAAATGGTCCCGGTCCGAACCCGTCATTTATGGGGCCATCTTTACCAAAAGGAGGTCGATTTGGACCAAATGGTCCTGGTCCCAACTTATCATCGTTAGGACCATCTTTTCCAAACGGCGGTCTATTTGGTCCGAAGTTGTCATCGTTGGGGCCATCTTTTCCGAAAGGTGGTCTTTGAGGACCGAAAGGTCCAGGTCCAAAATTATCATCTTTTGGACCATCTTTTCCAAAGGGAGGTCTATTCGGGCCAAATGGTCGCGGTCCAAAATCATCATTAGGACCCTCTTTTCCAAATGGTGGTCTGTTCGGGCCAAACGGTCCTGGTCCAAACTCATCTTGAGGTCCATCTCTTCCAAAGGGTGGTCTATTCGGGCCCACTGGTCCTGGTCCAAACTCATCTTGAGGTCCATCTCTTCCAAAGGGTGGTCTATGCGGACCCACTGGCCCTGGTCCAAATTCATCTTGAGGACCATCTCTTCCAAAGGGTGGTCTATTTGGGCCAAATGGTCCTGGTCCAAACTCATCTTGAGGTCCATCTCTTCCAAAGGGTGGTCTATGCGGACCCACTGGCCCTGGACCAAATTCATCTTGAGGACCATCTCTTCCAAAGGGTGGTCTATTCGGGCCAAATGGTCCCGGTCCAAATTCATCTTGAGGGCCATCTCTTCCAAAGGGTGGTCTATTTGGGCCAAACGGTCCTGGTCCAAAGTTTTCATTTATAGGTCCATCTTTGTTTTTACCAACTGGAGGTTTATTGGATCCAAATCCTGGACCAAATTTATCCTTTTCCTTGTCAATTGGTTTATCGCTATTTTGCATCATAGGCGGAGGAGCTATTTTTAAAGATAAAAGAGAAGGAATAGCCTTCGGCGGACCAGAACCTCCTCTACGGAAATCATTTGGTGGACCACTGTTAAACGGTCCTGGTTGGAATGGAGGCTCTTGTCTACCGAATCGATCCTGATTTGGTCTTGATGGGCCATCAAAAGGTCCGACATTAAAATTGCGATTAAAATTACCTGGTGGTCTACAACCAAAGTTTGGTTCGTTTGATGCATCGTCAGTAAATTCTGGAGCAGGAGGTTCTTCTAACGTCGTTATCAGTGGATTATTTCGGTCGAGTTCAGATGGTTGTAAATTCATATCTTGTGCTCTAGATTCTCCTTCACTCATAAAGGGTAGGTTATTTTTCTGTTGTTCTTGATTATCGTTGAATTCTTCGTTCATTCGTTTATTTCCTTCGTTTGAATCACCTTGTTGTTGTTGAATCTTGTGCAGTTCTCCACCGGCATTTGGCGCTTCTTCGCATGGAATCCATGCCGAATCATCTAACATTGGATTTATTATTTCTTTCTTTTTATTTTTTGTTTTAAGATGTTCATTATTTCCTAAATTTTCTGCTCTTTGATTATCTTCAAGAGAAATTCCATCCTCGCCGCTGATCCTTGGTTGATTTGCTTGTTGTTGATCTTTCTTTTGTATCTCACCAATATTATCAGAAATAAATTCCGAAGAAAGCTCTTGTTGCGATTCTAGAACTTGTTGCTCGCCCTTTGGATCAAACGCACCTTCTTCTGAGGCAAAGTTAGGATCCTGTGAAAACTCTTCTGGCTCAGCCATATTGAAACCTCTTGGAGGTTCCTTTTCATTATCAAAATCTTCAAATTCTTGGGATTTATTGGAAAATCCTTTATTTGGAACGTTTTTGTGACTTTCTGAACTTGGAGGTCCTTGATTAATAAAGTTTGAAAAATCTCTTCCACCAAAGTCACTTGGGTTTTCGTTACCTTCATTTCTAAATTCAAAGTTACTTTGTTCGTCGAAATTAGGACCTCTGTTTCCAAATTCTTGTGGTCCTCTATTATTAAAATCATGGGGACCTCCTCTATTCTTAAACTCATTCGGTCCTCTATTATCAAAATCATTTGGACCTCCTCTATTTCCAAAGTTAGGTCCTCTTTTGTCAAAGTCATTTGGGCCTCCTCTATTTCCAAAGTTAGAATTAGGTCCAAAGTTATTGGGTCCTCTATTACCGAAATCGTTCGGGCCTCGATTACCAAAATCGTTAGGCCCTCTATTGCCGAAATCATTTGGTCCTCTATTTCCAAAATCATTTGGTCCTCTATTTCCAAAATCGTTTGGCCCTCTGTTTCCGAAATCGTTCGGACCTCGATTTCCAAAATTATTCGGACCTCTGTTGTTAAAGTTAGTAGGGCTGTCATTATCAAAATCATTTGAATCTTGATTTCCAAAATTATTGGGGCCTCTACCTCCGAAATTGTTAGGTCCTCTAGGACCGAAATTATTTGCACCTCTAGGTCCAAGATTATTAGGACCTCTTCCAAATTCATTAGAGCCTTTCGATCCAAAGTTATTAGGACCCCGGGGTCCAAAGTTATCGGCACCTCTGGGTCCAAAATTATTCGGACCTCCAGGACCAAAATTGTTTGGACCTTTGTTTCCGAAATCATTTGGCCCTCTGTTTCGAAAATCATCCGGTCCTCGATTGCCGAAGTCATTTGGTCCTCGATTTCCAAAATCGTTCGGTCCACGATTGCCGAAGTCATTTGGACCTCGATTGCCGAATTCATTTGAACCTCGGTTTCCAAAATCATTTGGTCCTCTATTGCCAAAATCGTTCGGTCCTCGATTTCCGAAGTCGTTTGGCCCTCTATTGCCGAAATCGTTCGGTCCTCGATTTCCAAAATCGTTTGGCCCTCTATTGCCAAAATCGTTCGGTCCTCGATTTCCAAAATCGTTTGGCCCACGATTGCCGAAGTCATTTGGACCTCGGTTTCCAAAATCATTTGGCCCGCGATTTCCGAAATCATTTGGCCCGCGATTTCCGAAGTCGTTCGGTCCTCGATTTCCAAACTCGTTTGGCCCACGATTGCCGAAGTCGTTTGGTCCTCGATTTCCAAAATCATTTGGCCCTCTATTGCCGAAATCGTTCGGTCCTCGATTTCCGAAGTCGTTTGGCCCTCGATTTCCGAAATTGCCTTTATTGCCAAAGTTTGGACCATCGTTGTCGAAATCGTTAGGTCTTCCAGATTCAAAATCTTTATTTCCTTGGTTGAAATCTCGATCCCCGCTAAAATCATCAAGATTGTCGAATCCGCCTGGGCCTCGATTTGACGAGTCGAAATTATCATTGAAGTTGCCACGATTATTATATGAATTTCCGGATGCTTTCTTAAAGTTGTTACTTAATGATCCACTGTGCGACGAAGAATCTTTGCCAAAATTATTGCTTGGTTTAAAAGTATCCATCGCTGATTTTCGTTTGTCCATGAGTCTTTTGATTTCTGGAGGCATATTATCTTCCTGGTTGTTCTGATTATTGTCTTGTTGTCTGTTTCCAAATTTATTACCTTGATTGCTGCTGTTGTCATTGTAATTATTATAATTATCCTTTGAATTATCAAAATTGTTGTAATTTTGTTGGTTTTGATTGGGACCTCTGTTCGGACCACTAAATTGATTATCATTTCCTTGATTAAAGTCATTTCTGTTATCTTGATTATTTCCTTGATTAAAATCATTCGAACTTCCTTGATTAAAGTTCTGATTATTTCTGTTCCAATTATTATCGTTATTGAAGTCACCTCCTTGGTTGTTAGTATTTTGTCCTTGTTTAAATTGATTATTTTGATTTGGTCCAAAACGATCGTTTTGATTATTATTGTTATTACCTGAACCTGATTGCTGATTTTGCTGGTTACCGTTATTGTTAAAAGTAGGAGGTGGAAGATTAGTATTGGCTTGTTGATTTCCCGCATTGTTCGATTGTTGGTTCGATGGTGGAGGCGGAGGTTTCGTCACAACTGGTGGTGGTTTAGTAAATCCTGGTGGAGGCTGCGAGAAATTAGGAGGCACAAATCCAGGTGGTGGTTGTGAAAAATTCGGTTGCGACGTTGTCATAGCCGGAGGTGGTGCAGCCATATTAGGAGGTGGTCCAGTTATAGTTTGAGCAGCCATTGGAGGTGGTGCCGACATATTCGGAGGTGCCATTTGCATAGTTGGCATGCTGTAAGGATTCATAGGTTGCGCCATTGGAGCAGTCATACCCGTACTCATAGCAGGAGCGTATTGGTTCCATTGAGCCCAAGCCTGACTCATATCTGGCTGCATCATTGGCGTCATTGCTACCTGAGGTGCTACCATCGGTGGTTGTTGCATGGAGATAGCAGCACTGGCTGAAATTGTTGGTGCAGTTGATGTAACAGATGTTTGATCTGCTTTGCTTGAGAGACCAAGAGTTTTTCCTATTCCAAGTAAGTTGTTAATAAGTCCTTGATTCTCAGTACTGGACAAAATATTCATTATCTTATCACCACCTGGCATATCCTTCTTTTCAGCTTCTGCTTTCGCCGCCGCAGCTTGCCTCTGCTGTTCTCGTTTTCGCCGCATCTGTTCTCGTCGCTCAATCAGTTTTTCACGCCACGACGTCCACTTAGCTTCATACTGCTTATACTGAGTCTGGAATAGAGAAGATAAAGAATTATAAACTGAATCTTTACTATGAAAATTAACATTTTTTATTTAATTATAAACCTACTTTATCTGGATGATTAGCATTTTGCAATTTCCATGTATTAAACTTTTCTTCCCATTGTTTAAATTGGGCGTCAAATGTTTTTTCAGCTTCACTAAGCTCGTCATCAGCTTCTTTTAACTTCTTAGCAGTCTCTGTATCTAAATCTGAGCCAGCTCCTCTTTTCACACCCGCTGAACTTGTGCTTGGTGGTGGCTAATTACAAAGATATAAATATAATAAAATGATATAAATAACTATTTGCAATTTTTAGGAATAATTCTTTTTCAAAAACTATACTTATTAAATAAAATTTTGAATTATTATTATTAAAATTTTGAAAGAGAAAGAATTTACAACAAATAGTATTTATCAATAGTTATATTCATTTGAAACTAAATGGCGAATCAAATGAATCAAATAAATATTTTTACTTAAATTAGTGGTAAAAAAGCTGTTTTATTGACTCACAGGAGGTGCAGTTGTATATCCATATGAACTCACTGCTGGTGGCAATGGAGGTTTATCATCTTTCGGTGGAGGAGGAGGTGGCTGAGAGGTCATTGGTAGCGGAGGAGCTTGTCCAGCTACACTGTATTGTTTCATAGTTTCTTGATACTAGAATTTAAGATAAGTTTTATTAGAAATGCAAAAAAAAAAGCAAAAAACTAGTTATTAAAATTTATGCCTTACGTATGTATATATATATATATATATATATATAAAACTTATAGCTTAATTTTGTATTATTGTAACAATTTAAGAATTTTAATTTATTTAAATCACTGAGAAAGTAATTTTTACCTTTTCTCCATACTGGGCTTGCCATTGTTGGTATTGTTGTTGCCACTGTTGCCATTGGGCCCAGTTTTGTTGTTGAGCAGCTGCCCATTGTTCTGTCGTATAACCACTTGGTGCCTAAAGTAACAAAGATATTAACATTCCACCTCTGACTTACTTAATAATAAAAAAATTATTGCTTTAATAATTTTTTTAGTTTTTTATTTTTAAGTAAGTATAATCTAAATATATAACTTACAAGAATAATTTCTCAACTCATTAACGTAAACTCATTAATTCTTTCACATATTAGTGCCCCGAACATGTAAGACTACTTTTCATTTATCTATTTTATTAAGATATAATAATTTATTTCAAAATATGAATTTATTTTTGATATAAGATGATTATTTTAGAAATTAGAGTCAAACTTTTATTCATAAAATTCGTTTATTTTATAAAATAAGTAAATAAATAATAAATAATAAACATTTTTTTGTACAAAGGTGGCTCATTAAAAAATTGTAATTTGAAAGATAAAATATTGCTATTGAAAATTACTTTAATCTTTTGCTGCTTTATAAGATAGAAAAAGAATTTGAATAAGATTTCTATTACATACCATCAATGGTGACACACATAATAATAACAGTGAATAATATTTAAAATTTGTCAACTATATTAAAAATTTTTATGCTTACAAGTGAACTTTTATCAACTTTTTGAAGTTTTGTCTTGATTTTTTTTAATAGAAAATTAAATTAGAAAAACAATTCTAAGACATATTTTGCATTCATAAAGAAACTAATTTTTAATTAAGACATTAAGTATTAAATTAACTTTTTTATTACATTATGACAATTTGCAAACAGTATGAACATTTGAACATGCACAATTCTGACAATTGCATATTACTGTTTTTAAAAACCTCTTTAAAAAATTAATTCCTGTAAGCAAAGAAAATCAATTTCAAAATTAAATATCTAACTTTTGTTCTGCTGAAATTGATTAATAATGAAGGATTCCTTTGCAATAAATTTCACTTACCTTATGAAAATATTGCTCTTACATAAGTTCCTCAGTAAAAAATACCTCTTAAAAGATGTCCAATGACCACCTAAAAGAACTCTTTCAGATATCTTTCATCTTAAAGACAGCTTTTGAATGGACATTGGATGTCTTTTTCCTTAGTAGGTCAATTTAATTATTGTTTATAATTTAATTTAATTCCCATTTATAAATGTTATTTAATAATATGGTTACGGGTCAATTCAATTTTAATTACAAAATTATAAATTGATATAAAAAAATGATTTTTAAGAAGTGTTTTCAGTTGATCAGGAAGATTCTAATAATTTAAATTTGAACTGGGCTTCTAGGGACGAAATTGGGAATTTTTTTGTTTTACAAAAAAAGATTTTGTCGACATCTATAAGAAATTCAAAGTAAAAATTATACTGCCTTATAAAGAAGTAACAATATGTGGATCACAGATTTACTTGAAACTGTACAAGATGATTCTTTCGTACAAAACATTTTTTAAGATTTTTTATAATAGACCCTAGTTACAAGGATGCATGCTCTTTTCTAATGTAGAGGAAATCAGCATTTAAAATCTACTATAATATGCTGTTAATCTTAAATTAAAATTCTGTTTGCCCTCTTATTTTGTTTTGTTTGCTATTCTAAAATTTTCAGCCGCAGACATTCTCCATTTTTCGAGTATCAATTTTCCTCATATTATTAAAAAAATTGGCAAATTATACCTTTGTAACTAAAACCTATTAGCAAGAATATTAACAAACATTTTTCACATGTTTGAGCAAAGAATTATTCTATAAAGATTCAAGTAAATTCTTCATCAACAGGTTTGATTCTCTCTATGTTAATAAAAATTCTACCTAAAAACAATATAAGTAACTGTATAACTCGCTTTATTTATTGACAAAGGGAAGGGTTAAATTTTAATATTTTGAAAGAATTATTACAAAGATAAAATAATGTTTACTCTTGTAGAATTACATGCGATAAAAAATTTTGAGATACAAGAAAATTAAACAAATTTCACATTAAAAAATGAAGTATAATGTTTAATTTTTTTTTATACAAAATTTTTCTGTGCAAAAAAAATAATTATTATTTTATCATTATAATCAAATGTCAATTTCAAACAGCAGAAAATGTAGATTGAAGCTTTAATAAGAGGTATTAAATCGCGAAGAGCGGGAAGGGAGTGGATTGAAAAAAAATTGGCAATCGCATAATTTGGTCTTTTAACGGAAAATTAATTCTGGGTGTAAATTTCTATATTGTTGGATAATAAATTCTAAAACAGTTTGGGCACACATATATCACGTCTTAATTGCAAGATATAGAAAACGTAAAAAGTCACGGGAACAACGTAATTTTTAAATAACAATTTTCTCAATCAACTTGTTTGTGTAAGAAATCAACGACTGATTTAGGGTAAATTGTGCATAAGATTTCTCAATTTTTGACCATCTACAGTTCAAAAACCAGAAACTGTTTTATTAATATTCCAAATACTATTTGCTTCTTGAACCACAAACGTTGTAAATTGATAAAGTGCAGAGCATAATTACTGCATAGAAGTTCAAATCCAATTTCTGTTGAGGGGGGAGGGAGTGTCATACACCGTAAGAAAACTTCCATATATGTAGATGTAGTTTTATTTACTTTTGCGTTTTTCAATAAAAACAAATTTATCTATATATATAAAACTTTTCTGGTAGTGTAATCAGATTGTCTTTTGGTATCTCTCGCACATGTGGTGTAGTAGTGAACAAATTACGTCTTCAAAAATAATCTGTTTACTATAAATGAGACAGATTATAATCCATTATAGCTAAATCAACAGAATAATCCATCAAACGAAGAATTTAGCGTGCAGATTTAGCTGTACGGAATTATAATCTACGTAATTATTTCTGAACGCGTAGGTTTGTACACTCGACACGAATATATTCTCGGTAAGAATGACCGCTGTGACGGTCACAATTCGAGAAATTGAATTCGACAAATTTGAAAACTCGCAATACTCTGGATTTGCGACCGTCACAGTGGCCATTCATACCAGGAATATATTCGTGTCGGTGTACACTACAAGGAGAAAAATTTTGTAGTAAAAATTACATTAGCGCCTATTTACGGAGCTTCGGAAACCGAGAAAAGGGGAGTCCCATCTCTCCGCACGGGCTGCTTCTCTTTCACCGCGGGCCCCCTTCGCAGAGCAGCGTGAACTGCGCGAGAAAAATGTAATAATGTTATTTTAAAATATACCAGAAATTGCGGAATCGTTTGCAGATTTTGCAATTGCATTTCAAAAAACTGCGGATACGCTTACTTATTAGAAAAAAATAAAATCTCTGCTGGCTGTGAGAGGCGAAAGAAAAGCATTTTACAGTTAATAAAATCCATTCCTCTGATTAAAAAATACTACGAAACGTGCAATTTTTTTGCGGATTCCATAACTGCATGAACAATTATCACATTTTCAATAAATATTATAATTTTTACGGGGTGGGAATGAATTCTCAAGTTACCATAATTGTAATATGAGCATGCTTAAATCAGTCAATAGAAAATTTGAAATGATTATAAAAATAAATATTTAAAATATACTATATAACTTCAAATGATTATATATATATGTAAATGATTTTTTATATATAACTTTAATAATTTTTCCATATACTATATAGAGTATTTAAAGTTTCGTTTGCACGTGTAAATTCGTCACATTTTCAATTGACTAATTACTACGCATGTGCAGATTACGATGTCTTTTGAATTCGTCCCCACCCCGTAAAAATTAAAATAATTATTTCTTTAGTATTTATTGAAAATAATAATTGTTCATGCAGTTATGGAATCCGCAGAAAAATTGCAAACGTTTCGTAATTAACTGTAAAATGCTTTTCTTTAGCCTCTCGGAGCCAGCATAGATTTTATTTTTTTTCTAATAAATAAGCGTATCCGCAGTTGTTTGAAGTGCGCTTGCAAAATCTGCAAACGATTCCGCAATTTCTGGTATTTTTAAAAATAACATTATTTCATTTTTCTCGCGCAGTTCACGCTGCTTTTCCGCAACCAACGAACTCGACATTTTGTTTACGTTTTCCCTTAGTTTTTTGTCGAATTACTGGTAAGCGACTGACAGATGGGCATTTTGATTCCTTGATTGTTTTTCTATAAAACTATTTATCGGTGTTTTAACTTAATCGCTACGTGTTTTATCGGGAATTCTTATGATTAAGCGATTCATAACCTCTCACTTTCATAAGAGCCCATGCTAAAAATTCAATTTTCAAGAATTTTTTTCACGAAAACCGTGAGGTAAAAAATTCTGAATAAAAATCATGTAATCGTATTTTTAACTAAGGAATAACATAAACAAATTTCAAGTCTTTCTTCATGGTATTGAAAAACCCCCGAATTTCCTGTAAAAATCTAAAAAATTAGTATAGTTTCTAGAAAATTTTACGAGGACAGTGATAAATTTTCACATTTACAGTTTTAAAATTTACTAGAAATTGCGGTAACTTTTTAAATTTTTACACTCTTTGATGAAATTAGTGGGCACTATTGTAATTTTTACTATAAACATTTTTCTCCCTGTACGGATCTATGAGAAAGATAGCAAGAGACAACTTCCAAACTACACATCGCTTTAAGGAGTTTTACAATTTGTTTTGATATATATGTTTATTGAATTCAAATCGGGTCAACTATACAAAAAGGCACTATTTTATAAGCTTGTACAGTAGAATAGAGATAATAATGAATATTTAAAATATGGTGTTTAAGAAGTTCGATTTTATTAGAATAGTATATTACGCACCTAGGTAGGAAAATAATTGGCAAGCTCATAGCTCGTGTAAATTGACACCCGAGCCGAAGGCGAGCTATAGGCTTGCCATTTTAATTCCCGAGGTGCGTATACTATTTTTCTGCTCGACATCGCCAGGAAGCGGCAACTTCGTTTTCAGAAAGTTGGCGTTTTCCGGCCGGAGGGTAGAAAAAGCATATTTTTGGTTTAAAAAGTCTTTAATTGGTTTATGAAAAAGTATAGTTGTACCGAAATATTAATCAATTTTACCAAAGCATTTTTCTTTACATAGATTTGAAAGGTGAACGGTTAGTAATTATTTTCAGTTATTATAACAAAAGTAGCTATAATAATACAATATTAAAAATGTATTCTAACTATGTCGGCAATTATAGGACGCAAGCGTAAATCAAAACAGAAAAATGACATTTCAAGGAGGATATGAATTATTACACTTTTTGCATCATATTAATTAAAGTATTTAATAATTAAATTTAATAAAAATAAAAATACTTAAGAAATTAACCAATAACAAAAATTACATATGGAAACCAAAAGATTTAATTTTTTTAAGAAGAAAGTTTGCTTTGATTATTCTATTAGAATACATTTTAGTTTGTTAAATAATTATTATAATAGGTGTGTCGATGAAATAATTCCACATAGAATAATTTTCATGTAATTGAATTATTACAAAAATAACTTAGATCGGAAAGTGATACTTTAAAAAGTTGGTATTTAAATACCTAATGTCTCAATTATTACTTAAAAATTCATAATATTTCTTAAACAAGTATACTATAAAATTGAAAAATCATAATTAGTTTATGTCTTAGAATGAGTTTCTCTTGATAAATGTTTTTGGATGTGTAGACAAATTGTAACTCCACATCCTTCTTAATAAAACTTTGAAATAACATCATACTTACTGGCTGACTATAATATTGCATATAAGCTTGCATTGTTGCCATAGGATCAGTGCCTGGTGCTGTATATCCTGATGGTGGTGGGGGCATAGGAGTAGTAACAGGACCAGATGGCACTGGCCATTGATTCCAGCTTTGCATTTTTATTCCCAATAATTTTAGTTATTCTGTCAGCTATAGCATTGCCGATGAATTATTAAAAGATGTCCTTTGGGCTACAAGCTATTGAGTATCAAGGAGAAAAGATTTTGGTTATAGATAAAAGTTAAAATGTTGCATTTGATCTCGGTGTAAGAACTAAATAATAAATGTTAAAATTATATAACATCAATATTGATCTACATACACATTTAAAATATTAACTTATGCTCTATTTAATTTTTTTTTGGAACTGGTCTCAAAATGATTTAATTAAATTATTTGAGTTTATTCAATAGGTCTTATTATACTTATATATCATATATTGAAGCCTATATTTTCTGTATTAAACATTGTATTTTTGGGGTAGATAACGTAGTTGTCGGAAACTTAAAAGAAGCAACTTTTATGCAAACAAAAGTAATATTTTATGAACGAACCACGCACAGTTAACATCTTAAAAAAATTTTAAAGTTTTTTTTTGACTTATCCAAAGTATAAAATTTAATATACGAAGTAAGCATACCCATCATAACATCCTAACTCACAAAAATCACAACTTAATAGAAAGGTAAAATTTTTGTTTTCACTCCGTGTACAAATAATTTTTAAATTCAATAATAAAATTTAATGCACGATGGCTCACTGAAAGAAAATTTTAAATATTCTTAATAATTTACGTTGATATCTTTTTCATTTTTTATGATTTTGAAAAATTTGTTTTAAAGAAATATTTAAAAAAAAGAAAACATCAAAAAATCCTTTTCTGTGCATTTGATATATTTTACACAAACATGGATATATAATTCAATTTATGAATAAACACTAAAGTTTTGATCAAGAAAAGGTAAAATAAAAATTTTGCTAAACAAAAAACTTTGAAATTAACAAAGTTTTATCTAAAAGTTTAACAAAGATTTTATGTATTGAAGAATAAAAAGTAAGCTTCAAAATTTAAAAAAAAAAACCTAGTTGATTTTTTTTACTAAAAAAATAATACATTAAGAATATAAATACGTACACTCACATCTATAAAAGCACTATTGGCACAAATTATGTCCACCTATCCAGTCTCACACATGCACACAATTTCAGCATTCAACCACCATACGTTCCTGTTATATAATGGGTACACTACATTAATATATTAAACATATACATTCCATATTCTCCGTTGAACACCGTAATTTTTACGAAAAAAGCAAAACCGTTACGTATCGAGGAACAGCCAGAAAGTGAATGTTGGGTCTGTATTTACGTAGCTTCCATGTTACTTCACCGAAATTTCAGGGATTCGTTTTTATACCTATAATCCGCACAAGTCTCGCGGGTATTTTCTATGCGAACGGGTTGATGTTGATGACAATTAAATTATGTATGCCGTGCCTTGATCAACCATTTCGCCAAAAGCAAAGCGCAACATAGTGCAAAATGGCTCAATGGCGCGGCGCGACATCTCATCGGGACATGATATCAGCTCGGTCTAGGAGAAGTGAAGCACGTGCACGACTATTTCTGCGCGCGCGTCCTTGAGGGTCTCTTCGTGTGCGTGATTTCGTTCAAAAACCAGATGAGAGTTTCATAGGTAGCAGTTCCAAAGAGCATTGTGTTTTCAGCAAAAAAGGGATCAACGCTGCTGGGGGGGAGACAGCCAACATTGCATTATCGATTTAGCATGGACGAAACCCTTACTTCGCTGCTTGTACTTGTTACTTGCTAGTAAAAAAGGTTTTCGTTTTAAATACACAAGATATACGGCGCAGAAGTGCAGCGGTCGCGCATTATATTATACGTTACTTGGCGTCGGCGACAGGGCATGTCGGGAGAGGGGGTAGGGACTGAAGAGGTCCGCAAAGTCGCACACTCTCAATCACGCACCACGAAAAACTTGCTTGATATACTTACACATTGAGGCTTTTAGTTACTCCGCGTCGTCGACTAGCCTAGACTCGATCACAGTTGCATCGGATATGAGGACGTTAGCGGCTCATAAATGGAAGCGATTACTGCAAAATTAACACCACTGAAAGAAGGAAGCTGCCCCAGGCGGCCTTTCCTCGGCTCCTTCTCGCAGAGAACTGCTCCGCGCCGGAAACGCAAGTGCTGCTGCTATTCGCTGCGCGGCTACGGGTATGTGTGATCTAATCGATAGAGAACAAAGCGGACAAAGCACGAAGTCGAAAGTTTATGACGGTCACTTACTGTTTAACGTAGAATAAAACCAAACTAAGGGATAGATGTGATCATAAAAAATAATAAATGTAGAGTAAAGATACATTATTAAAAATTTAAATTGAGTAAAGAAATATTGACATACGATTTAATTTGACAAATTTTCAGTTGCCGACATATTTGACCAGTCAGTACCAGATTGTGCTCTCGAAAATCGAGATGCAAACCGGAAGTAACCTCTTCTTAAGGAAAGCGCGAAAATAATTTCAAATGTTCCATTAACTTCGACTTGTTAGAATTTTTCGAATTTTTGGTCTCAATCAAAGACTTGCTACTTATTTTTTTTATTGTGATTATGATTAATCTCTACTGTGATTGATATTTGTTGAGTTTGAGTTTATCATCTAACTGTAATTTTAATAATATAATTTATAAAGTTTTTCTAAACACGCAATACATAATTAATTCATATTTAAGAATGTAAAGTTTACTTTTAAGGCAATTCATTAAATTGCGTCGCCGAAAATGTAATGAAACTTAAGTAATTAGAAATAAGTAATATTTTTTTATGTAAAATGTATTGTTTTCATTGAATAGAAACCACTCATTAAATAACATTAAACGTAAGACATTCAATTTTATTTTTTGCGTAAATTAATAAATGAAATAAGATGAGTTTGCAATTTTAATAATTAAATTCATTAATAGAATAAAGTATCTTTAAGTTTGTTAAATCCAAGTTCTTGGAGAGTCAAAGGTTTATTAGTTGAATCAAAAAATCTTTTTCACAAGTAATACTTCTTTATATTGCGCAACGTTTCGGTGACTTGGTTCGCCAACCTCATCAGACGCGTAAATCCAGAAACAATTTCTCTCTACAATAGGTAGACCACCTTTTGACTAATACGAAAGAAAAATTGTCTCCGGATTTACGATACCGGTATCTGGTTATACTATGGGTGTATTTGCACCATTTTACCAGGTCTTTTCGACAGGGAAACCATTGGCCCTCCAAGAACTGGGATTTAACAAGCGTAAAAATAGAATTACTCGATCGGGTGTGTACGATTCATTTCTTTGAAAAAAAAAATAAAGTATCAATTGAAGAAAGCAGGTATAAAAATAAAAAGTCATTAATACAATTTGATTTTTTTATTTATAGAGACAAAGGAAGCAATAAACCTTTGATGTACTTTTCAGTATTTATGAAATGATGATGCATGTCTTAATTACCGTCACATTTTCATAATTATATAATGTATATTGGATAGTATTCATGTGCATGTGTAATTAATAATTCATTATTAACTGACCACTTCACTCAAAAAATACATTACGGGACCACATTCAATCTCATTTTCATTCGTTCTTTCAACAATTCATGATTAAGTGTGTACACTTAAGCATGGTTATTATCCTCTCATTCTTTCACATCATTTTACATGTTTAGAAATTGGTTTTACTTTTCTTTTTTTAAATTATTTTTCTCGTTTTTCTTCTTTTCATTTTTTTTTGTTTCTTTAATAACCCACATTATCATTTGAGTCTGTTCCGCGCCTCGATCACAGATTAACGCTGGCTATGTTCAATCGGACGTTTACACGAACTTAAAAAGTGCAATTCATGGACGTCTGTACAATCTTAATGAGTAATGAAAAAAAGATGAACATATTACCAGTTAAAGATACATACATATATAATAATTAATTAAACTTAAGAAGTTTAAAATCAAGTATAGACTTAATGTTCACAGTATTCAATAATTTCTTTTCAACAGAAAGCTTACATATTAAATTATTTTGTTATGTATCATTCAATTTTACTTGTAATTCTGTACGGAATTATACATCTTTAAATTCTTAATACACAATTTTTCCAAGATGCTAATTCCAAGTTAATAATTAAAAATGAAAATAAATTTTTCTATTAAAAAGTACTTAAACAATAAAAACGTAAATAGTAAAATAGTATACTTTTAATGTTTGTATTACGATTAGAAAGTATGAAGTTAATGTTTACAGCGGCAGCACTTGTATACATCATCGCATTTTGAATAGCGATAAAACTTCTCTTTTTATCGAAGCCCACTGTTATGTTTGTATCAGACTTACGCACTTTGTCGATCAAAAATTTTTCTTAAAAAATGATACCGTCAGTTTTTTCTTTTTACATCATATGACATCAAGACATTAGGGGCGTTGTAATACATAAAGAGGTTTTGCTGTTGCTATGCTGTGCTGTCCGATTTCATTCCATGATTTGAATGGGTTGCGAATCTCATTGGATTGATTCCATAAGAGCAATTGT